>PVKS010047033.1:0-13009 GCA_004027875.1 Aplodontia rufa | reverse complement strand
TTTTATATTGTTTTGTTAAAATCTTGTAAGGTTGCTCAAAAAAAAAAAAAAAAGATACTAGCAAAATGTTTACAGCCGCTTTCAACTCCATTATCAGTAAGGAATGTCACATATCTTGAGTGTTTAAGTGATCCTCAAGCACAAATATTTTCAATGCTATTGATATAAAAGGAATCAGGAATAGATTGTTCTAGATCAGAACCCTGCCATCTCATTTCTAGGAATTTCTCATCTGTCATTGCCCACTGTATCACCACACTGGGCCCTCTAGTTTCTTCTATTTTGTGAATACCAGCTAGAAAGAAATGTTGAAAGATTAAACAAAAAAGCAACATGTTAATTATCTCAGTTCCTATTACCCAGGATTTCACATCTGGCTTATAACAACAACAACATTACAAGTCAAGGTAAAAAACAGGAACAAAATTGTCTAAAAATACAATGTAAGCATTAAAACCAGACTCAGGACACATTTTTTTGTTTTATTAGGCTGGGAATTTAAAATAACAAATTAATATATTAAACACTAATGAAAAAAATGGACATGTAAGACTAGATAATGGAAATCAAGAAAATATCAAAAGAAAATGCTAGAAATAAACTGTAACATAAATGAAGACTACCTCTGATAGCTCAGCAGACTGTAGCAGAAGAGAGAATTGGTGAACTTAAAGATAGGTCAGTAGAAATTTCTCAAAGAAAAGGTAAAATGGAAAAAATATTAAAATAGAAATCCAAGAACTATGAAACAATTTGAAAAATCATAACATGCATAATTGGAATAGTATAAGAAGAAAGAGAATGGAGAAGACAAATTTGAAATAAAAATATCACAAACTTTCTAAAATAATGACAGACACTAAACCTTAGATGCAATAAGCTCAGAGAACACCAGGAAGGATAAATATCTGCTTGGTAAAACTGTACCAAGATATATCATATTCAAACTTCCAAAAACCAAAGACAAATAAAAACTGTTTTTAAAAATCCAGAAAGGAAAAACAGCTTATCTATAGAGAAATAAGAAAGGTATTACTCCCTTCATTATGTAAGTCGATGGTGAACCAATTAAAAAAGAAAGAAGAAAAGTATTACTTCTCATCAGAAAATATGCAAGCAAGAAGAGAATGAAGTAAAATGTTTAAGCTGTTGAAAGAAATGAATCTACAAGCTTAGAATTCTATATTCAGTGAAATTACCCTTCCAAGGTGAAGGAGAACTAAAGACTTTGTTTCTTGCAATCAAAAAAAGAGAGAAATCAGCAGCAGCAGACCTTTCCTGCAAGAAATATTTTAAAAATTCTTCATAGAGCAGGAAAATTATATAGATCAGAAATTTGAATCTATATAAAGAAAAGCATCAAGGAAGGAATAAATGAAGGTGAAATAAAATGATTTATTTTTCTTAATCTTAATCAAAAAGTTCATTATTTAAAGTAATAACAATGTATGGCGCTTGCCTGGCATGTGCATGGATGCAGATTCAAACCCCAGCACCACGTACACAACTAAGTATCAAAATAATGAAAGCCCATGTGAAAAAATAAAACTGATAAAGTAATAACAATGCATTCGGTGATTATATCTTATAGACAAATTAAGTAAGTGACAGCAGCATCATAGGAGATGGGAGGGAAGAGTTGAGAATAGCCTGTTAAATGGTCCCAGCACCACACATGATCATATAAAACCAGAAAATGAAGGGGAAAAAAGAAAGATTTCTTAAAAAAACAAAACAAAACAAAACACAAGTACAATGAATAGAAAACGTAGGGGGCTGGAATAGTGGTGGCTCAGTAGTTAGAGCACTTGCCTAGCATGCATGAGGACCCAAGTTCAAACCCCAGCACCACATACACAACTCAGTGTTGAGGAAACAAAGGCCAGGAGAAAAAAATAAATAAAATTGATTCTTTCTCTCTCACTCTCTCCTTCTGTGTCTTAAAAAACAATAGAAAGAGTAGATATTAATCTTGCAATAACTTTTTAAATATGAATGATCCAAAAGTAGCAATTGAAAGACAGATTATTGGAGTGATAAAACATACACACATACACACACACACACACACACACACAACCAGCTGGTGTATTTGAACAGAAATAGCATTCCCAAACTACTTTAAGATGAGTTGTCACTGCTCTTTGTTTTGTGGTTTCCTGTCATAAAAAAAATAAAAGCTGATTATCTTTCCTACTAACCAATATATCCAATAGTATAAGCTCATATAAGCTCAGTGTCACTGGGAAAGGGATCTAAGGTTACAAGGAGAGGACCTCAACTCAGGACAACCAGGTCCTTGACATTTACCATGAACATAATTTCAGGATATGTCGGTGAAGAAGCACACAGATTGATTTATTAAGCAAAGGCAAAGCAGCATACACTCAGATGGGATAGAGTGCAGGAATGCAGAAGAGAGAGATGTGCCATGGGGAACAGAGAATATATAGACTCTTTCAGATATTTTTAAGTGGAGGACCTACCCAGGTGTGGTGGTGCAGGCTTATGAAATAAGCTTGGGAGGCTGAGATAGGAGGATCGCAGGTTCAAAGCCATCCTCAGTAACTTAGTGAGACCTTGCCTTAAAAGAAACAATATAAGGGTCGGGGATGTGGTTCAGTGGTAAAAACCCCTCTGGGTTCAATCCCCAGTATCAAAATAATAGATAAATAAATGAAACGGAGGATCTAAGATATTGTCTAAAGTTAGACTTTGAATCATTTACAATTAATAAGCTTATCTTATTGCTACCTCGTAGTGAATGTTCCTGTTTTGAGGCCAGATCTTTTGCCTTTTGAAACTAAACCACAACAACAGACTAAGTTTATGTGAGTATGTGCATGTGCATGGGTATGCACATATTGTGTAATCAGAGTGATTTAGAGTGAGAATTTAAGAATTGTGCTAGGATGTAGTGCCCTGTGTGCTATAGAAGCCTGATAACCATTTAATAATCTTGTTTGCGTGCTGCTCCCTTTGAAGGTGTGGGTCTTTGAAGTGAGGCAGAGCCTTAATAATTTTCCATGCCCTGTAGCTTGTGGCCTGATATGTCTCCCCGTCCCTATTTTAAATGGACAGAGGCTTTTCACAGAATGCTGGCAGATAGTGTACAGGAGTAATGATGGAGAAACAGCAGATACATAAAACTGTAGTAAAGTAATCTCACATCCAAATCTAAGTGAGCTTCTTTAGCTATTATTTGGTCATCCTTGGGAAACAGGGATTATTACTTCCACTTAACATTTTGTGAATACTTAAAATGAGTGCCTTCAGCATACTCTAGACAGGAAGTAACAGCCCTCTTGCATGGTCCAGCACTTACTTCCCGTTACACCCTGTGCTTTGTCCCCTGTATTTGCTAGTACCCACTCTCTTGTTCTCAGTTCCACCATGGCTCCGTAGGAAAATGTGGCATCATTCTCTAGAGCTGTGAACTTTGCATCTTTCTTTGGCTTTCAACTACCAGGCATGTAGATAAGTATCCAGTAAGCCACTAAAAGGAAAGGAAACTTACGGGGACTCTCCAGCAACTGTCTTTTCCTCTTTCTTTCTTGGTCCTGCTCGGAGTTGTCTTGTTGGCAGGCAGCCGCCTGTGAAATGTGCACATTTCAAAGCAAATGGCTCCAGGAGCTCATAATTGCTGCCAAACGTGTGTGAATTTTAATAGCCCATTTTCATTAGCCTTGTGTGAAATCACCTGCCTCTGTGTTGTTAGCCAACTTAATTGTCAATTATGGTGATTAAGCTTGGCTTTCACTACCATCACTGGTAATCATTAGTATTATCTCTGAGGCTGAACTAAGAGAGGAAAAAAATCACTCTGTAGGTGAAGGTGAATATTTTGGCGTCGATAAATGAAGTAGCATTTTTCTTTGTTTGGATGGAGTCAAACTTGAGTATTGCTGTCATTTCCCATCTTTTATATATCTTAGGATAAATCACCTCTTTTGTCACTTGGTTCTTATCATCAAAGGGGTTTCCTGAAACCCAGCCCCTTCCAATTCTCCAGAGACGTGTACCATTGCTAATTAAGATGGCAGGTCAGATAGTTAATATCTTTAAAGTGCTTTCAGCAATGTTGATGATGTTACATATAATAGGTATAGCCCTAGAAACATTTTAGGGGCAGTAAAGAAAGTGCTGCCAACAGGAAACTTGAGATTTTCATTGCCGATTTTTTTTCTGCCTTCATCAGTCTTGTTAATTTTAAGCACCTTCCCTTGGTTCTACTATATAGACTCATTTAATTGTGCATCTTGACTAATATTTTACTTTTCCTGCAATTTGGAATGAACAATAATGAAAATCTAGGAAGCCATCATCCCTTTTCCTCTTTCCTTACAAATTTTAATTTGGTAAAATCCCCAAACCCATTTCTGTTATGCGTTTATGGGATTTCAGGACATGGAAAAATAATGAAAGACTTTTTAAAAATGATATCATTAGACAGCATCTCTAGTATCTGAGTGCCATGTGTGTCCCCAAGGTTTATGACATTCTTAAGACTTGATGGTTTCCTTTATCTTTCAAAAAAAAAAAAAAACCCTTTGAGGAAACTAATAAGAGTTTTTTTATTCTAATTTAATGGGAAAAAGAAATTAAGTCATGCAAGCTTAAGGGATATGGAGAGTGAATCAGTGACTGTTCACTGCCTCCTGGGGTAGAAGAGGAATAACGCTTTATCTCAGACAGTCTTTAATAAAAATACCTAAATTCATAACCTTCCAAAGATCCTCAGGCAAGTCCAGATGGAGGCAGGCAAAAGTTACAAGGGAATTAGCTTTCTGGATACTTTCCTTCTTGTCCAAATTTCCCTTTCTTGTTTAATATTGTTTCTAATATTTTTTTTTTCAGGGCTGAGGACTGAACTCGGGGCCTTGCGCGTGCTAGGCAAGTACTCTGCCACTGAGCTAAATCCCCAACCCCTGTTTTTGTTGTTAAATGCCTGATTGATTATAACAAATGTTTATCTTCTTCACTTGTGTTCTAAACCCTCTATACTCAAAATTGCTGGTAACATATTAGATTCATGGTCACCCACCCACACACAGTGGAGGACTGGAATCTGAACTGTTATGGTGGTTTTATAATTTCTACAAATAAGTGTTTCTCTTGTAATAAAAAAATAAATTTTATTTTTAATCCCCCCCAAAAGTGAATACAATTTAAATTATCAGCACGGAATAAAAGAGGAGGATACATTACAGTTCAAATATTCTCTCGTCTATGAAGCCTTTGCCAACCCTTTCTTTCCCAAGTCCCTATGGCAAAATGAATTGCTCCCTTTCCTGTGTGTCCATTGTTCTTTGTTCTTACGTGGGTCATAAAACAACCATATTAGTTATTTGTTGTGTAATCTCAAATTGTTGTCCTCAAATTTTGGTCAAGAAAGAGCTTCTTTTTCAGCTGCTAAGCAAGTAAGGACAGGGTGATGAAGCAAAGAGAAAATTCAAGCACCTAAAAGTTAGGAAGGATAAGTCCCTAATAGGGAAGATTTCTGCCTCAGGTGAACTGATTCAAAATATAATGCTCTGCTTTGGTAACCTGGATATACTCTAAAGGCTGAGTAGTTTTCCTACTGACAGCACTTCCACATTTATGAAGTTGCCATACATATTTTCAAATGCTCATGGTTTGTGATACAAGAGCTTCTGGCAGGGGGGAGTAGAGTTCAGTGGTAGAGCACCTGCCTAGCAGGGATGAGGCCTGGCGTCAATCCCTAGCACCACAAAACAAAGCAAAAGCCTCTGAAAGAGACAACCTTGACCTAACTTGAAACTTTTTAAATTTCCCACTAACTAATATATAGGTATCTCCCATTAGGACAAATTTTAAATTGTATTCTTCTTTCCCATAACCTAGCTCAATGTCTGACACAAAGTGAACAGGAATAAATGTTTGCTAAATAGAATTTAACTATCACAGTCCACCAACATGACCCCATAAATTAATTTCAAAAGTATAGTTAAGGGAGAAACAATGTTAGATATTCATTTTCTTTATTTAAAGTTCATACCCTTAGGAGCTGACAAGATGGCAGAGTGAAACTAGGCAGCAAATCTGGACTCTATTGTAATTTTGAATCCAAGCAATGAGACAGCAGTTGATCAGAGAGGTGTGTGACAGCAAGAGTGAACTAAGACAAAATATTGGACAGTCAGTGACCTAGAGGGAATTGGAAATTCTGTTTACTGGAACAGAAAACAGGAAAAAATTTAGTTAATTTTGAACCCTAACCTTGATTGCTAGGGGGCACAGAGAGTGGAAAAAGGGAGAAGGAAGGAGACGCAAAATTCCCAAGTTTACTTTAGAAACAAGGGTAGAAAAGAGTCAGAGCTAGTGAAGTCAGAGCAGGAGCTATGAAGACACTTGGTAAATGAGAAGTGCACAGATTATCTCAAATTTCTGATGGAAAACTGGTCAACAGCCATTTGTAGAGACCACGCCTAACCTTAAATATTATACGTATAGCTCCATCCCATCTAGAGATAACAGCACATGCTGTCATTGGAACTGCCTTTGAAATGGGCTATCCCAGTAACCTGTGCAGCAAGATTGCCTCTAGCCGAAGGTTGCCACCCACAGCCCCCAGTGCTCCTTCCCTGACAAATGGGGTAGAGCAGAACACAGAGCAAGTCACTCTCAGGCAGTGCAGCGACTGGAAAACAGCAAGTGCCCTAGTCCCAACTGCCACCACTGTACCCCAGTATCTGGCAGAAGCTTCCAATGACCCAGCAGTATAGGGAACACTTCAAAGGCAATCAGTGGATATTAAAGCCCCAGAAGTGAGCTACCACAGAGCACACCCCAGCAGTGGCCAGCTGACATGCATACCCCAGATCCTGGCTACCGCCAAGTTCTCCCTAACAATGATCCACCACTGAGGGCACCCAAGCAGAAGCCTGCTGGAACATGCACCCCCATTGTAGACCTGCCAAGACATGCACTGCAGCCAATGGTTTTCCCCCAATGCCACAACGATCCCCCAAGCTGCTGTGCCTCTGCTTTGAGCTGCCACAGCCCATGTATCCCAAACCTATATGGGCAAGTTAACAATTATTTTGGCAGCTCCAGGAGGATAAAGCTTTCCTACGGGTGTACGCGCAAGACTGCAGCCCCAATCAGGGAGAGATCTGGTTGCTAGGCCACTTAAAATTCATGGATGTTTCCTCAGATCCAATAGAAAGTTCTTAGGCACCCAGGCACACCAAAGAATGGAGGGAGTCCCGTTCATATCACAGGTGGGTAAAATGAGGTCAGAATCCATGTAGGGACAGAATCCATGACTTACGTTCTGCCCAGTTTTTGAAGCAAAAGAAACTGAACTAGATGGGAAAAACACACTACACAGCTCCACAACCCAGGAGAGAGACAGCTGGTGTGGTTGCTACCTCTATACCCAGAGAAACTTTGAAACTTAGAATACAAGTCAAGAATGTATGGGGATTTACCAAGATTCCCAAAACCTGATAGAATACAAATCTGGGAAGGCGCAACAAGAAATCTCCATCAAAGAATAATTTAAGATTCTCTAATGTCAGTTTGGTATTTCACTGATATCATCTTCTGGTTTTACTTGATAGGTTTCCCCCTCATTATTTGATATTTCATTCCTTAATCCAATTTTATGTGTTTCTTTTTAATGTTTTAATGCATTGGTTGGATTTCTAGTTTCTGTATTTTTGTTGCTCATTTCATGTCTCTCCTTTTTTTTTTTTTTTTTTTTTTTTTTTTTTTTTTTTTTTTTTTTTTTTTTTTTTTTTTTTTTTTTTTTTTTTTTTTTTTTTTTTTTTTTTTTTTTTTTTTTTTTTTTTTTTTTTTTTTTTTTTTTTTTTTTTTTTTTTTTTTTGGTTCTTTCTTGCATGATCTACTTCTGTCTTCGCCCACCCATTTTTCATCTATCTTATTCTTATTTTACTCTAATGCCTCATTTCTCAGCCTATTCTAGAGCATTGCCTCCTATTTTCTACTTTTGGATTAATGAAGTTGTAGAGAAGGTTTTCAATAAGTTTTAAAAGGTTTATTTGTACATGGTTTTGCTCTGAAGTAGTCACAGTTACTAGTGATTACTACCTCAAAGTGGTGAACATAGCACTGTGATTACGATAAGCAGGAGTTTTGACAGCTTGACATATCCCCAGGCTGTGGCACATAGTAAAGAGAGAGCAGTTCAGTAAAAAGTTCCTTGTATAACAGTGAAAGAGATATCCGTTCCAGCAGATGTGCAAAAATTAACATAGAAATATAGGAAACATGAGAAAACAGGGTTCATAACACTTAAACAACTGGTCCCGTAGACATTAAAGTAGAGGAAATGTCAGATAAAGAATTCAGAAAGTTGATTGTTAAAATGATCAATGAACTTAACGGTCATCCACAGAAAGAACTAAAGAAGAAAATGCAGGATATGAAAGAGCATTTCAATAAAAAGGAACAAGGAACCAAACAAATCCTGGAAATAAATGATCCAATTAATTGAATAAAAACTCAGTTGAAAATATCACTAATATATTAAATCAAGCGGGCTGCAGCAGTGGCTCAGTGGTTACGGCACTTGCCTGGCATGCGCAAGGACACAGGTTCAACCCCAGCACCCACATATGCAAATAAGTGTCTGAGCAACGAAGGCCATGTGAAAAACTCAATAAAAATTGATTCTCTCTCTCTCTCTTTCTCTCAAAAAAAGTATATATATATATATATATATAATTAGATCAAGTAAAAGACAAAATTTCAGACCTTAAAAACAAGGTATATGAACTTAAACACTCAGATAACAATAAAAAAAGCTATGTTCAGAATATTCAAGAACTTTACATAATGTTTAAAGACCTTACTTAAGAAATTGAAGAAGGGAAACATATACAGATTAATAGCATTGGCAACCTATTTAGTGACATAAGAGCAGAAAAATTTCCAAAGCTGAGGAATGAGATGGACATTCAGATATTGGAATCATTTGGAACTCCAAATAGATGAGATCAGAAAAGAGCCTCCCCATGACACATTATAGTTAAAGTACCAAAATTTCAGAACAAAGAAAGGATTTTAAAAGCTTCAAGAGAGGCCAGGTGTGGTGGCTTACACTTGTAATTTCAGTGACTTTGGAGGCTGAGGCAGAAGGATCGCAAGTTCAAGACCAGCCTCAGCAACTTAGTGAGGCCCCAAGCAATGTAGTGAGACCCTGTCTCAAAATAAAATCTAAAAAAAAAAAAGGGTGGGGGATTGGAGATGTGGCTCAGCAGTTAAGTGTCCCTGGGTTCAATCTCTGGTACAAAAAAAAAAAAACTTCAAGAGAAGAGTACCAAGTCACTTTTTTTTCAGATTTTTTTATTCAGAAATTTATTTGTTGAACAATCAAACAAGTTTACAATGAAATAATATAATATATATGTAAATTCTGAAAATTATATTTACCCCCAAGAGTCCCCCCCAATTACCCACCCTTAACCCTCCCCCCGCCTCCTTCCCAATACAACTCTACAAATGCCTTAGGTTGAATGACATTACACCTTATCCAGATTTAACATGATATAGACCTCCTTTCCCAATGACCAGGGTCTAGCTCCAGCCTCCACAGATGGGTGAAGACATTCAACCCTTGGTTCTCTGGGTTATGCTTATTTCACTCAGCATAATTTCTTCCATAGCCATCCATTTACCTTCAAAGGCTGTAATAGCATTGTTTCTAATTGCTGAGTATATGGTATATAATATGTTTTTGGATCCATTCTTCCAGGGAGGGACATCTGGGTTGTTTCCATAATGTACCTATTGTAAATTGAGCTGCTATGAACATTGATTTCGCTGTGTCACTGTAGTGTGCTGATTCTAAATCCCCTGGAAAAATACCCAAGAAAGGAATAACAGGATCATATGGTGGGCTCATCCCTAGTTTTGTGAGGATTCTCTACACTGCTTTCTAGAGAGGCTATACCAGTCTGCAGTTCCACCAACAGTATGCTAGTGTGCCTATCTCTCCACAACCCCTCCAACATTGATTATTGTTTATTTTCTTCATTTTTGCCATTCTGACTGGCGTGAGGTGATATCTTAATGTAGTTTTCATCTGCATTTCTCTGATTACTAGTGATTTAGAGCACTTTCTCATGTATTCATTGGCTTGATCAACATCCTCTGTTGAGAAGTTTCTATTAGCTCTTTGGCCCATTTATTGATTGGGTTGTTGGTGTTTTTGTGGTTGAGATTTTTGAGGATTTTGTAGATTCTGGATATTAGGCCACTGTCAGAGGAATCACAGCCCATGATTCTCTCCAATTCTGTAGGAAATCCTTTGACTCTTTTGATTATTTCCTTGGCAGTGCAAAAGCTTTTTAGCTTTATGACATTCCAATCACTGATTTTTGACTTTACTTCCTTCACTTTAGGAGACATGTTGAGAAAGTCTTTGTCTACTCCCAAATGCTAAAGTGTTGGAACTAATTTGTCTTCCATCAGTTGCAAGGTAGCTAGTTTAATTCCTAGCTCCTTGATCCATTTTGATTTGATTATCATGCAAGGAGAAAGATATGGATCTAATTTCAACTTTCTGCAAGTGGCTGTCCAATTTGTCCAACACCATTTGTTGAAAAGGCTGTCTCTCCTCCATGTAATATTTTGTCCCCCTTTGTCAAAAATCAGATGTTTAAAGATTTGAGGGTTTGTTTCAGGGTCTTCTATTCTATTCCATTGGTCGTCTTTCCTATCTTGATACCAGTTCCATGCTGTCTTTGTTACTATAGCTCTATAGTATAGTTCTAGATCTGGTATAGCAAAACTGCCTGATTCGTCTTTCTTACCAAGTCACTTATAAAGGCAAAGTTAGCAGAATACATTTATCATAAGAAATTCTAAAGGCCAAGAGGGCATAGAATGATATATTTCAAGCTCAGAAAATAAAATAACTGCCCACCTATTCCACTATATCCAAAAAAAATAACCTTCAAAATTGAAGAACCAATACAAACCTTTCAAGAAAAGCACAGATTAATGGAATTCATGACCAGTAAGCCAGGATTGCAGAAAACTTAAAGAAATTCTACACACACAAAAGAAGACAAAAACAACAAAGAGAGTATGGGAAAGAATAAATCTCATTAGAAGAGTGGATAAGCAAATGAGAAACAGGATCAAATGAACCATTAGAAATATTATGAGGAACAAAATAAGTAATAAGTTATTGTCTATAATAACCCTGAATGTAAATAGTCTCTGTTCCTCATTTAAAAGGCATAAAATGACAAATTGGTTTTAAAGAACAAAAACAAGACACAACTCAAGGTTGCCTTTGCAAAACACACTTCACTGGCAAAAATATCCTCGAACTGAAAGTGAAAGTATGGAAAATGATAGTCCATGCAAATGGAATCTGAAAACAGTAGTAACAGTTACTTTCATATCAGACAAAACAGGCTTAAAGTCAAAATTAGTCATAAGAGATAAAGAAAGTTAGTACATATTAGTGAACAAAACTTTCCAACAAGAATAAATAACAATTGTAAATATTTATACCCTGAACACTAGCATATCTAATTTCATGAAATAAACATCACTCAACTAAAGGCTCAGACTCTGACACAAAAAAACTGGATCATTTCAATATACTTATCTCACAAACAGATAATTCATTCAGACATGAAATCAATAAAGATTAGATTTAAAACTTACTACAGATCAAATGAACTTCACAGACATCTTTGAAATATTTCATTCAAAAACAGCTGAGTACACTTTCTTTTCAGCTGTTCAGGGAACTGTCTCAAAATTAGATTATATTTTAGGCCACAATGTAAGTCTTAGCAAATAAAAAAGGTTGAAAAACTAGGAATAGAAGGAATTTACCTCAGCATGATAAAGGCTATTACACAAATAAAACCAAAGTCAACATCATCCTCGATGGGGGAAAAACTTGAAAGCACTTCCTCTGAAATCAGGAAAAGGACAAGGCTGTCCAGTCTCACCACTCCTGTTCAAAGTAGTAATTGAAAAGGAAAAGGAAAAAATACAAAAAGGAAAGAAAAAAATAAGCTTAGCCCTATTTGCAGATAATATGATTCTGTACTTAGAGGCTCCACCAGAAGGCTTCTAGAGCTGTGTTATGGTTAGGTATATTGTGTCTTCCGAAAGCTCATGTATGAGAAAATGCATGAGAATTTAGAGGTGAAATGATTGAGTTGAGAGCCTTAACCCAATTAGTGAATTAATCCCCTGATAGGAATTTATTGGGTGATAACTAACTGTGGCTGGAGGAAGTGGGTCATTAGGGGCATGACTTTGAGATACATATTTTGTATCTGGCAAGTGGAGTCTCTCCCTGCTTCCTGGTTGCAATGACCTGAGCCACTTTCATCTACCACATTCTTCCACCATAATGTTCTGCCTCACTCAAGCCCTCAGAAATGGAGCCTGCTGTCTATGGACTGAGACCTCTGAAACGATGAGCCCCCATATAAACTTTTTCTCCTCTAAAATTGTTCTTGTCAGGTCTTTTAGTCAGAGCAGCAAAAAGAGCTGACTAAAATAAGCTGATAAATAAATTTGGCAAAAGAACAGGGCACAGAATCAACACACAAAAATCAATAGCTTTTCTACACATAATGACCCTGCTCAGAGAGAAATCAAGGAAATAATTCCATCCATAGTACCCTCTTAAAAACAAAAAACAAACAAGCAAACAAAAAAAACCTAGGAATAAACCTAACCCAGTGGGCAATAACCTTACAAAGGATATTAAAGACCTATTCAAAGAAAACTATCAAACTCTAGAAAAAGAAATTACAGAAGACCTGAGCCGATGGAAAAACATTCCATGCTCATGGTTAGGCAGAATCAATATAATAAAGATGGCCATTCTACCCAAAGCCCTTTACAGATTCAATGCAATCCCCATCAAGATACCTATGGCATTTTTCAGAGATATAGATAAAGCAATTCTCAAGTTCATATGGAACAACAGGAGATCCAGACTAGCCAAAACACTACTCTATAGAAAAGAAGAAATAGGGGG
>PVKS010047032.1:0-13015 GCA_004027875.1 Aplodontia rufa | reverse complement strand
CATTCAAGCTGATGGCTATACGGAGTAGTCCAGTTCTGCTTCTTTGTTCTCAGGATGAACCAAGTGGACACACACAGCCATCTTAACCTCCACCCAGTCCAGAACTTTCCTAGAAAACTGGCAGAAAATTGGGAGTCTAGCTTCCACCCTGTCTGTTCCTTTACACCCAGGCACCTTCATTTTCAATGTGAGGTCTCCCCTGAATTCAAGTCCCTAAGTGAAGGAAATATTGGGAAGGAGGCAAGAGGACAGAGAGTGCCTGGAAAAGTGAGCTCCAGTTCCTCAGTGTCATTTCAGTGGCTAGACTTGTCTACCTCCACCAAGTCCAAGACTAAATCCAGCCTGTAGTTCTACTTTGAGATTCAATGTCCTCTCCCTTCTCTCTCAATACTTCCTAGAGGTGGTCCTGGGAGCTCTGGCTTTAGAACTGTCAGAGGTACCTTTTAAATGTAAATCGTGGGTTTCTACTACAGAAAGTTTCTGGGGCCAGCGGAGATGTGCAAGTCTTCATTCTAACAGGTTCCTGGTAATTGTTATGTGCGCTGAATTTGGGAAACTGTCTTCTATCCATTTTTTAAAGTTCAGAAGTCTAACGAGAAGTATTCTGCCTGCTGGAGTTTCAAACAAACGGTGTATGGGGGGGGTAAGTTATTTCTTTGTACACCAGCATTTCAAAGCGTTTTTAGTTTTGGGAAAGCAGTATTCTCATTTCTCATTTCACTGCTTGGTGCTTATCACTCTATTGTCCAAAAAATATTTATGGCATTAAAGGGAATACTGTACAGGACCCCTTAGCAGCCCCCAGCATCCACTCATGCTTCTCTGTAATCCACCTGCCATCTGTAAAGATGGAAATTAGATCATGCCACTTTCCTGCCTAAGATCCTCCCAAATCTTCCCTTGGAACTCAGACTAAAACCTGAAGTCCTTCTCTGGAACTCTGGTTAGCCTCACAGCCTCATCACCTCCCATGCTCCAACCAGATGAATCTCTTTTAGGCTCCTTCAAAACACCAAGCTCTTTTCCCCTTAGGGTTTTTGCACTGCTTTCCCTTGTCCAATCAGGCTCTTCCTGACAGCATATTCTGAAAACTGGTCATCATTCAGAACTTGGCTTCCAATGTAACCTCATCAGAGTTCCTGCCTAAATTGGTCACTGAGTTATAGCCCTCTGTTTTCTTTCTCCCAAAACACTTATCCTCATTTGAGATTTTCTTGCTGATTTTTCTGTGTTTATTTTCTAGCTCCATTAAGTAATTAATTCATTCACTATTTACAACCTGTTTGACCTCCAGCACTAGGGATACAGCAATGAAGAAAGTCTGCCCTTATGGACAGGCCATCAGCAAATACATAATATGTTAGATGATGATAAATTCTTCTTGTAATATAGCAGTTAAAGGGATAGAAAGTGATGAGAGGTGCTTTTTTTGATAGAGTGATTAGGGAAGCTCTCTCTGATGTGCTATTTGAGCAGAACTTTAAATGCATGTCAACTGCAAAAAATCACACACTGTTTCATTTACCACAATGTTCCCTGTGAGTTGATTTCTACCTGGCATAATAAGAGGAAGATTAACAAATACTTAAGGAATCAATACTTAAGCATGCCTCTCTCTCAGCACTTCTAATATTGCATTTATTCCTTTGGCTTCCAAACTAGACTTTGAATTTCATCAACAGGGAATTAGTCTTCTTTTTATCTATCCTCAGAATAAAAAAGAGGGTCTGATATTCAAATATTTGTGGGATAAAGGAAGAAGAAAGTGGAGATTATGATGAAATAGCCTGTCATAATACACTCAGGGATACTCTGCAAACTTGCTTAAGAAGTCAACGTATGTTTCTAAGAATTATGTGAATTCATTTCAACTAGTAAATTACACATGAGACACAGTTGTATCTGAATTGCTAGTGATCCTTTTATAAAGCAAATTTCTTTCAAACTAGCCTTTGCCATATTTAAAAGTTGAGGAAATGGTAGGCTTCTCAGTGTCTCTCCTACCTTGACCTGCTCTTGCTAGTTCAGGCTATTTATAAATAAAGTGCAAAGTCCTATAAACCAACAGGCAGCTGAATCTTGCAGACTCACGGAAAGGTAGATGTGGGCACTATGAAAAAACTCTCTAACTGAACCATAGCGTGGGCATTTTGGTACTTTTCTGTTTGAAAATAAGTAAGGGTTTCTGAACTGCTACCAGACACAGTAAAGATGACAAGCAACAAAGCCAACAGAGGAGGTCACCAACAGCCCCCAGCAAAGCAGTCCCAGCAGCAGCCTGTGCCTCCTGCACGCTTTCAGTAGATTCACTTTCTTTTCTCAAACAGAACTTGGAAAACTGCATAGAAAACCAAGCTTCAGCCACATTTCTTACTAGCCAGCCAAGTTAAAATAGAAAAACTGTAATGCCAAAGATCAGAAACAGACACCTCTCATTTTTCCCCAATTGCATGCAATTAATATACATTGAAAAGTGTTTTCAAGGCTAAATCTAGAAAGAGAAATCTTGATGGTGTCAAAACTATTTGTCCCTGGCCCCCAAGTGCCTCTCTCTCTTAATGCTACAAAACCAATGTCCTGGGCGACCTGGGATCCAAGACCTGTCTTCTGTTGATTTAACTTCTTTAGCATCCTTAGCACTTGGCTGCCATGTCAATTTTCCCTGAAAGATGCCACTGCACCTTCTCTACCTTAGGGCCACCAAAGTTAGATTCTCAAAGCCCATGAAGGTAAAAGCTAAAGACTACTTTCTAAGGTAGCGCTGTTTCTGGAATTTTTGGTGTTCTTGAGATTACTAAACAAACAAAAAAATTATTTAGCAATCAAAGGGGAAGTTTGAAAACACTGCAAACTCTATTGTCCATTTAGGAAGCCACAACACATTGGAATGTTTAAGTTAAAAAAAAAAGAAAGCACAAAATAATTTTCAGGTGGGGGTAGTTAAATGCATTCAGGAACTGTAATCAACTGTTAAAAAGGTGACATTGATCTCTACGTACTATTATAACAATGTCTCCTAGACATGTGAAATAAAAACCGAGTCAAATTTCTGAATATGACTAATATCCCATTAAAAAATCCAAATCCTACGTGTGCATATATGTTTTATATAATACAACGAAATACATAAAATTTCTAAAAGGACATATATCAAATTAAGAGTGATTGCCTCCTAGGAATAGGATTGGAGGGATGAGGGAGACTTACAATTTTTACTTTATAGATTTGGATATCATTTGAATTGGTTTATAGCCCTTTTATTACCTTTATAATAAAAATCAAGTGCTATATTAAAAAATAGACATAAAATACAGCAGTAAATACATCTGTTTAGCTTTAACTGAGTACTTCTGAAACTCATGTGATCACTGGACCCATGATTTGTGGAGCACTCAGAAGCTATTTGTGCAGCAAATTTTGAAGTTACTGTGCTCAAGACTCTAATTCCCATCTACATATGGGTTTTAACCTTCTGTGGCCATCTGAACAGGTAAAGAAGATAGAAGAGACCTTGGAGATTGCCTGGCAGATAGTAACTACTCAGTTACAAAGGCAGCTGCTTCTGTGTTTTCAAGGTCACTGCAGATGGCAAAAGAGAAAATTTTTAGAAACTGTGACACAGTGATTGGCATATAGGTAGTGCTAAAAAAATACTGAGATATTAGAATAATTAGTCACAGGTCCAACTGGGAATAAAAGCTTTCTGGAACAGAAAGTGTCTTGCCCAGTCCAGAGAGAGGACAGGCTCACCCATGGGGAGCAGCAGGTGCTGGCTGTACTGTCCCAGCCCTGCATGACCACACACGTGAAGACAGTGTCCTAGTGCTGAAGCTTTTCAATGGTTCATCTCACAGAGTAGACACATTATACTGCCTGGACCTGGATTGGTATCTTTCTGCCAAAAGTTCAAAGTTATCCAGATATTATCTCATCCATCTTTGGGATCCTACGGGGATGGGGGTGGGGAGTCAGCAGTGTTGCTTTTTATTATAAAGAACATACTGTTAGAGAAATTAAATGCCTCGTCTTTACTCCAACAGTCCATCAGTGCTGAGAGAGGGCCTGAAACCCAGGAGGTGATTCCCATGACCCAGTGCTCTAGCTCTACCCTTGGAAATACCCTGAGGGATGTGTGAACAGCCCAGTTTGGGCAAGCTGTGGCCCTTAGCCCCCCTCCCTTCTTAAACCCAGTAGCTCACCTGTCACTGAACTGAACCTCTTCCCCATTCCTGGCCCAGCTGATGGTAGGCCTTGGGTTGCCTATGGCTTCACAGTGCAGCAGCACACTCAGTGTCCCGCTGGCCAGGGCCACCGTCTGCCCAAGGTGCGTGACCACCTCGGAGGCGGAGAGCTGCTGGGCAGCTGAGATCTTCCGTAAGATGGTGGGCTTCCGGTGTGGCCTGCGAGAGCCACCCCCTGCCTCCCCAGAGGAAGTCCTCAGGGAGCTGCTGAAGCCAGACACATGTTTATGAGGAGGCACAGCCACAGGGGGAAATCTCTGCTCAGAGGGCTTGATGAGCATGTCCTGGTGCTCAAGGTGGCTGCGGAAGATGTCCTGGGCCAGCTGGGCCACTAGGTGCTTGCTGTAGAGGTCACGCAGCTCCTCGGGCTGCTGGGAGAGGTTCCTGAGGATGTCATCCAGGCGCTTCTGCTCAGTCACCATGGTGAAAGGCAGGTGCAGGAGGGCGTGCTCAGCATTCGGTTCCTCCTCTGAGGACGTGTTCCTTTCCCTGGAGTCCTGCACCTCCCAGGAGGTCAGGAGCTCTCCAGGCCAGCCCCCCTGCTCCAGCAGCCGGGAGACAATGTCATCATAGCGGCTCCCTGGATCAGCAGTGAGGCCCCTCTTCTCAGCCTTGCTGCCATTAGAGAAGATCCCATTCTGGTGTTTGTGGGTCTGCAGGGCTTCCTTCGGGCTGGCCTTCCTCACTGCCAGGACCTCCTCCTCACTCCGCAGGCTCAGGGGCCGGGCCACAAGCTTATGGTTGCCTCCAATGAGCTTAATCACAAACTGCTCCCGGGCAGGTCCTGCAGAACAGGTGTAGACACCTGCATCAGAGGGCCTGAGACGATGGATCTTCAGGTAGCCAAAAGGTGCCACTGTGACATGAGCCGAGCTGATGAGATGCTGGCCATCTTTCTCCCAGGTGATGAGGGGCTTGCGGAACCTGCGTGTGGGACACCGGAGCACCACGGCTGTCTTGGGAAGCAGGTAAGCAAATCCACCCACGATGAAGTGCAGCTTCCTCTGCCTGCGGGTCTGGATGTAAACATTCTGCGCAGCTGCGATGTGGGGGCTGTGCTTTGTGGATGGCCGCCCAGGCCCTGGCAGGAGAGGAATGCCAGGGAGTTAGGAAGAGGGGGCAAGGGCAGAGAAGAACCACAGTGACATGCAGCGGAGAGAGGGGCCACAAAGGAAAGAGCTCTTTGGTAATGATTTCAACCAGGGCTGCCTCGTGGTTTACAGGAGAAGCTGACTACCAGCTGTGGACCATCAGGTTGCTACCACCACCTAAACAAGAGAACTAATGAGAGGCGGTGTAGCAACCCAAACAGCACCCTGCTGGGTCTTTCCAATCCTGGCTGCTGGTGTGCAGGGTTCTAGGTGGAGCAGAGCCCAGGGGAAAAGCAGTTGCTCTCATTAAACTCATTTAAAAGAAGAAATGAGCATCATAAAACGAGGCAGAGGAGAGAGGAGGAGAATATTCTCTACTAAATGTCTACAAAGCGCCAGCACCCTACATTACAGTTAGGAGGGCCCAAAAAGTGTTACAACTCTAGGGATTAATGCCGAACAGAACAAATCTGTTCAGAGTAGTTTAAAACCCCAGAGTGGATAACATTCGACTTCATTAGCAATATGCTGCCTTCAGCTTCCAGATCTCTGTATGCCAGCCAGAGAACTTTACCCCTGCAAACTGTTTCTCCTGTGGAGAAGAGAATTCAGCCTGGCCACATGTGATTAAGATTCCTTTTCCACCTCCAGCTGAGCTCTCCAGTCTGCAGTCCTCCAAGGGCTCTGCTTAGCCTAACAACCTGCCACTGGTCTTGGTTTAGGGAAGGCTGCGGCATGGGTGGCTGCAGCTGCTGCTAAGTGGGGTTCTGTCTCCATTCCCAGAGCTCTGACATACTCACTTGCACAGGTTG
The DNA here is from genome assembly GCA_004027875.1 of Aplodontia rufa. NCBI lineage: Eukaryota > Metazoa > Chordata > Mammalia > Rodentia > Aplodontiidae > Aplodontia > Aplodontia rufa. Next base: position 6,871 of record PVKS010047032.1, on the reverse strand, counting down.
CCAGCATGCAGGGCCTGATGGAGGAAGAGAAAGGCAGGGGAGGGCACAGAGTGGAATTGACAACTGTGGAGACCCCGGTTTTCAGCACCTTCCGGCAAATGGCACTTCGAGTCTGGGTCCCCTCCCCGCAGGTCGTGGAACACTGGTGGGGAAAGAAAGAGGCCAAATGCATAAAAATTCAGGGAACTATAGGCTAATGTTTTTTTTCATATGGACTCTCAAACTCACCAAAATATGAGAAAAGTGGCTTGGAAAAGCAACAGCCACTGAAAGAGAGAGAAATATTAATTATGATATAACAATGTGGAATATACATCATCTTGTACACACTCTAAGACTTTACTATTCTAAAATTTCTTACAGGCATTTTACTTTTTACTTCTATATCTTGGGCTTTAGAGAAGTATTGAGTCCTGTGTTCAAATCCCAGCTCAGCATTTCACTATAGGGCAAGTGACTTGAAGTCTGTAAGGCTGTTTCTATTGCTTATGCTTAATTTGGAAGCCTGGAAAGTTTAATGAGATCACATATTTTAAATGCCACAAACAAAATAACAGTTAATGCTGATCCTTTTCTCCTTCCTTCACAAATAACAGCTCAGTGCCTACTATTAGACAATTGCTATGAATCTGCTTTGTTCGGGGGAGGTGAAAGATAGTTGATGGTCCCAAAGAGCTGTCATTCAAATGAAGGGGGGAGGGTGAGATCTAAATGCATTGTTAAAAACAAATAGTATTTTAGGGAAATACAAATCAAAATGACAATGTGATCTCACTTTGCATCAACTAGAATGGCCCTATTTAAAAAGACAGAAAATTGTACTTGGTGAGTGGTAGAAAAATGAGAACCTTCATATACTGCTGGTGGGGATATATGATGATAAAGCTTCCTACAGCCCCCTAAGAAAGCAGTTTAAAAGCTTATTGAAAAGTTAATTTACTGTAAGACCCATACATTTTACTCCTAGGTAGCTACCCAAGAGAAACAAGCAACCACATAAAAACTTGTATGCAATGCTCCTGGCAGATTCATAACTGTCCAAAAGTGGAAATGTCCATCAGTTGGTAAATGAATAAACAAAGTCTGGTACCTTTATACTATGAAATATTATTCAGTCATAAAACAAATGTAGCTTTCATATGTGCTACAATGATATGCCTTAAAAGCATTAAGCTAAAGTAAATTTTATAATATGTAAATTATACATTAATAAAGCTGTCTATAGGATTAAACAGTAAAGAATTTGGTAAGAATGCACAATTAGAAAACAAATGAAGTGTTAGGAAATTAATGGCAACCAGTACTGAATGCTTATGGTAGACTAGGGATTTCCTGACCTAGAACTGGAAGATAAGCATGGGAGGCAGGGAAATTTCCAGAACAAAGGTAGAGGAATTCAGGGTAGAAGGCCAAGGCAGGTGTGCGGGCAGAACCAAACCAGTTTAAACAGAGGAGCCACCCCAAGAGTGTTCAGGAGTTGACAGGAAGTTTGGGGCCAGACTTTGGAAACTTATTTAATTTTCAGACAGGAGGTTTGGAATGGGTCCACCCGGCAATGGGAAGCTATTGAGGAGGGGCGTGACATGATGAAAGAGGTGTTCTGAGAAGGTAAATCTGGCAACGGTGCACAGAAAGATGGGAGGCAGGGATGTCAGTGAAGAAGTCGCACCCTGTCCAGGCTGAGATGATGAAGGCCTGAACTAGGGTCTTGGCAGCGTGCCTCGTTAACTTGAAAAATGACAGTAAAAAACCAACAGAGTTACCATATTCTTTTCAAGTTTGCATGCTAGTACACTGAAATGATGCTAATCTGTGTAACATATGATGACATAGGCCACTCTGAAAGAAATTTAAGATGCAAAAGATGCGGGGAGGAGAATAAAGCCTATTGCTTTTGTTACCTAAGGATTCCAGATTCCACCCATCACTTATTTTATTGTAAATGAAAGCAACAATACCAAGGATCAGGTGGGATGGTGGTAAGGAGGCTGAATGTTTTAAAAACATGGTCATTTTAGTGCTGCCAAATAGAAAAACTAAAAAATAGTTCAACTGCAGGTCAGACGATTGGGTTATGACTTGGGTCAAGTCTAGGACTTTCTCTAGCTTCAATCTCCACATCTCTGAATGGAGAAGCTAAGCCACAGCAGGGATTGTCAAAGAGTTCCCTAACCACAGTGAGGAAGTGATTCAGTGGCTGCTGCTTCACAGGGGATGGGGAGACCCAACCATTGAAATCTGAAGGCTCCACCTGTGCTGCAACTGAAACAGCTCTCATTTTATATTTTTGATTTCATAGGAACATTTCATTTGCTAAAAGGGCCCTGGAGCTTTAATTTCAGAAGAGAAAATTAGACTATAGGATCTTTCAAGGTCCTTCTAGTTCTCAAATGGACTACCCTAACATATAATTTCTTTTATTTTGGGGGATGGGGATAACTTCCATAAAAATAGGATTTAAAATATTTAGTACCTAGCTCTTTCAGGGGATTGAAGGGTTTCATTTTAAAGAAAAGGATAGTCTTTTGAGAGGTCTTCCTTTCAGAACAGAATCTGTAAGTAATTTTATTTGAAATGTCTAAAACTTTGGCTTTCTTCTGTCTCTGAGGAATTCTATGCAGTAACGATGAGATTGAGCCCAGAAAGCTGAAGATGAAAACACCCATAGATCATCCAGGTTCTCCTTTCTCCAAAAGGAGACTTGTGGGGGGTGTGGAATGCACATCACTACTCAGCCAAGGGACCACAGAGCATCCTCAGGATGGCAGAGTGAACATGGGCCTTTGTGATCACCTCTAGGAGTACTTTTTCCTGGCACAGCTTGAGTGTAATCCCAGCCATTGGTGATTATTCCCCACCATTCCAGAGCTCTCTCCAATGTTTGGAATTTCTATTCATCAACCCAGATAGTGCAGAACCTAATCAGACTCTCTTGATAAGGGTTAACTCTTAGTTCCCCTGGAAACCAGCAAAACCTGTGGGCCACCCGTGCTGTGGCCCTGAGTCCAGCCAGTCAAGGCCAGTGCTTCCTATAATTTCCTCTCCTTCTGAAAATGAACCCAGACGGAAGAGAACCATCATCATAATAAGGGGTAACTTTTACTAGGTATGACATACTTTATATGCATCAATCAATTTAAGCCTCATACCTGCATGGTGAGCGCTAACACATCTCCAATTTACAGAAAAGCAAATGAAGACCCAGAAAGGTTAATTAGCCCAAGGTTATACAGCCAGTAATCATCAGTCAGGATTTGAAACTAGGTTTACTTGCCCTGAGCCTGAACTCTTAACTAAAGACCCGTTTTACTAAGTGGGACCTTATTTCCCATTGGTACCTAATCATGAGAGTCCTCTCTTTCAAATCTGCAGGCAGGAAAAAAAAAACTCTCTGAATTTTTCATGTCCCATATTCTGTCCATAAACTCCAGGAAGAGGAAAGACAATTATAATACATGTATATCCCTTCCTTGGAATACCACTCATGACAGGCTACTTTCTGATAGCCTCCATTGAGAGAAGTCCTCACCTAGAGCTACCTGTGAATACAACAGGGCTCTTTCCTGAACTGCTATTATTATTTTTTTTCCATGCATATGTCATATCCCTAACCAACATTGCCAAGGAAAAATAGTCATTCAGATGTCCATGTGTGTGCTTGGATACATACTTGAATATATACATGTCCATTCTGTCCACCCTTTCAAGCCTTTATCCTGCTGAATTAAAGTTTTTTCCTAAAATATAAAAAGTAAGCCTTCTCCCTTCTGTTCAGAGACATCTAGAGTGCAGTTCTGACAGTTAATTTTGCTTTCAAATGATAAAACCTATGGTAAGGTGGGTTTTCTCTCAATTGTGATATCCTTAGCAGGCACCACCGGATAGCTCTGAACAGGATGATGCTATGTGGAGCAAGAATTCTCAGGACCTATGTTGAGAGAGCTGGCATCTTAATTCTCATAGGCAGCTTTCCCCTCTGAAAATAAAAGTCTCTGTGATGCATTTCAACTCTCAGAGCTCCATAAAAAACAGGCCAGGGCTCAGGAAGGCCATTTCAACTGCTTATATGGGAGGAAAGAGAAGGTCTTGAATCTGCTTTTAACTCAGAGATTTCTCACTTCTGGCCTCGAGGTCCTGGTCTTGGCTTAGTTTTCTCATGAGCCAATGATGCTAGGGACTTTTCTAGGGAAGACACATAGAGCTAAGAACCTGCTGGAGTCAAGGCAACTCAAAGAAGTCACAGGCTGAAGACAAATGTGTTGAGCTGGGTGGAAACAAATTAATTCATGCTGATGTTAGAACAGGAATTATTTAGAAAAACAGGTTAGTTGGAGGTATATATATCCTAACGTGGGAGGGAAATCAGGAGTGCAGAATGCTGAGGCAATCGCTGCCCCAAATGCAGGGCAACAGGGGAAATCAAGTTCTCTTGCTGGGAAGCTGTTGAAGTTTTAGAGCCAGGAAACTAACAGTAAAGAGGCAGGATTTCCTTGGCCTTCTTTTCCTAATAAATCATATCCTTTATTGTCCAGTAACTTGGAAGAGAAGAACTGGAGAGGCTTTGCCCTTCCTGAACAGAGACTAGAAACATCTGGGAGTAGGAGGTGCTGGGAGGTCAGCAGGGGGTGGGGGGCGGGGTGAGGGGCGCTCCAGGGAGAAGAACGCTGCACTCTGGTCTTGTTCCAGGAGGAGCCCGTTTACAATCCCAAGCTTCCGAATGTGGGCTAAGGGCTGGCCCCATAGCACAGGTCCCTGCAGCCTAGTTAAAAGCTAGTTATATACTATGGTATAAATGATTACAAAATACTGCTCTGTAATGTTAGGAGAAAGAATTGTTTTGTTCTCTCCTTGTCTTCTCTATGTGTGTGCTTGTGATCCCTTTCCCCACTCATGCCTCTTGCATCCTCCATTTAGCAGACACCATACCTCTGTCCAGTCCGAGAGAAGCCACTCGCTGGGGCAGTCATCTTTCTTGCAGGCTTGCTGGGAGGCTGGTTTGGAGGCTGAACAGAAGGTCTCAGGAAGCTCCAGAAAGCTGCCATCAGCCATACGCTGCTTGCAAAAGACCTCACGTTTCTGAACACCTCCACCACAAGTCCTGGAACACTAGGGAGGGCAGAAAGAGAAATTCGAAGTCCAAAAGTAGTTTGACTACCAATTCTCATCTTAGCCTCACCTGGGTAAAGAATATTTAAAAAAAAAACAAAAACAAAAACAAAAACAAAAAAAATCGACTGACAAGTCAGGCATCAGGCCAAAGGACTTTGCTTCCTTTCTTTGAAATGAATTTTGTAGCAAAATATACACACCCTTCACTCTTAATCCCAGGTATTTAACTTGAGCATCCAGGAATGTCAGGGGCCTTGGAATCTTAGAAAGTTGCTCCTGAACTATGATTTGTAGCTACTCGAGACAACTGGTTTAAGAGGTTAGTATAACAGAGTGTTCAACATATTTATGACCCAGTGAAAATAATTTGTGCTGCTTCCAGAACGACTAAGAGCAAGCTCCTGCAATCAGTATCAATTTGGAGAACTTTGCAGGGAGGACAGCACTTTCCTCTAAGTGTGAGCACTTACTCTACCACTCGGGGTAGGCATTGGATTTAGGGCCTGATTTTCTGAAGAACTCGTTTGGAATACTTTCCTTGTTGGATTGGTGATTTCCTAGGGCAGTGAGAGCCAGAGCTGCTGAAATTCAGGATGCAAGAAAAATAGTCTCGTGTCAATGGTTTTCAGGGGACCCCAATAAAACACACTGTTTATATGTAACTTAATAGTTCTAATCCAGCTGCTTGAGGCCAGAGAGAGGCCCCCTAAGGCACAGATTGTTGGCCATTTCCAAGTATCAGTCCCCTCCCTTTCAAAAGCAAAAGAGCCCACCATCTTCGGCTGGGTGTGTGTCTTTCAGCACAGGCTGCATTCGGTCACCTCTCTTGAAGGTGGACATGGACATTTGACGAAATGTCTGTTCATGGGATGTAAACAGCTGGGCTGCATGCACTACCAGGGGATATGTGTCATCTTTTCCTTTCCCTCTCCCCTCTTTGTGGGCTGAGGTGTTCACACAATGTCTGAAATTGCAGCTTCAATCATGGACTGTGATAGGCAAGATGGAAAAAGCCTGGCCTCCTGACTGTGAAGCCACCACACCAGCCCTTGTATTATGGAAACCATTATTATTTCGAGTTTTCTATCACTTTCAGTCAGATGTAACCCCAGCTAATACATCAACCCACCACTACTCTGTTTTGGGGCTAGTTTACTTTAAAAATTTTAGGGAGCATTTTGTTTTCTTCAGGAGAGTCTCTGTCTTTCACTTGATACCCACAGGCTTGTTGAGAAATTAGGCTTGGATTTAAAAAGCCAGGAGGAACACGGAGAAGATGGCGTGCTGAAGCGTGACACCATTCGCTGGGGCTCTGACTCTGATTGGGAAAAATCCACTGCATCAGCAATTTTACAAGGTGCATTCAGGGGAAACTATATTTGACTGTCTACTACTAGTATGTGAAGCTATTTTATAAGGAGCCGAGTCTTAGGTGTTTCGCGAGAAGGGGGAAAATAATAAAAAAAAAAGAAACGGGGGGACTTCCCCCTCCCACCACGGGCACATAAGCCTGCCACTGTGGACAGTCTGCCAGAAAGAGCTCTGTCTGACCCCCCAGGATTACTGGTGCAGCTCCTTGCCTGGTGTTTGCAGAGCATTCCTACAAGTTTGGAAATAGCAAGTTTTTGGCTGTTCTACCAAGCACGGGAACAGTATCCTTCTGTCCCTCGGTACGCTGGACACATTCCCGACCGGCTCCAGGGACAGGAATACAAACGGCAGCTGCCGATCCAACGGGTCTGATCAGAAACATAGATTCCAT
>PVKS010047031.1:0-13015 GCA_004027875.1 Aplodontia rufa | reverse complement strand
AAATGGTGCTGGACAAACTGGTCAGCCACTTGCAGAAAGTTGAAATTATACCCATATCTTTCTCCTTGTACAAGAATCAAATCAAAATGGATCAAGGAGCTCGGTATTAAATCAGCTACATTGCAACTGATAGAAGACAAAATTGGTCCAACACTTCAACATTTGGGAGTAGGCAAAGACTTTCTCAATAGGTCTCCAAAAGTGAAGGAAGTCAAGTCAAAAATCTGTGAATGGGATGCCGTAAAGCTAAAAAGCTTTTGCACTGTCAAGGAAACAATCAAAAGAGTCAAGAGGTTTCCTACAGAAATGGAGAGAAGCATGGACTATGATTCCTCTGACAAGGGTCTCATATCCAGAATCTACAAAATCCTCAAAAATGTCAACTACAAAAACACCAACAGCCCAATTGATAAATGGGCCAAAGAGCTAAACAGAGACTTCTCACCAGAGGACATTGATCAAGCCAATGAATACATGAGAAAATGCTCTAAATCACTAGTAATCAGAGAAATGCAAAAGAAAACCACATTAAGATATCACCTTACACCAGTCAGAATGGCAAAGATGAAGAAAATAAACAATAACAGATGCTGGAGGGGCTGTAGAGAGATACGCACACTAACACACTGTTGGTGGAGCTGCAGACTGGTACCGCCCCTCTGGAAAGCAGTGTGGAGAATCCTCAAAAAAATAGGGATGAGTCCACCATATGACCCTGCTATTCCACTCCTGGGTATCTTTCCAGGGGACTTAGAATCAGCACATTATAGTGACACAGCAACATCTATGTTTATAGCAGCACAATTTACTATTGCTAGGCTATGGAAACAACCCCAATGTCCCTCACTGGAAGAATGGATCCAAAAACTGTGGTACATTTATACCATGGAATATTAAACAGCAATTAGAAACAATGATATTGCAGCCTTCAAAGGTAAATGGATGGCTATGGAAGAGATCATGAGTAAAATCAGCTTAACCCAGAGATCTAAGGGTCGATTGTCTCCACTCATCTGTGGAGGTGGGGACTAGACCCTGGATAATGAGAAAGTTGGTCTATTAGCATGTGTTAAATCCAGATAAGATGTAATGCTTTACAACCTAATACTTTTTTTAGAGATATAGTGGGAAGGGTAAGGGTGGGATAAGAGAGGGTAGTTGGGGGGGCACTCCTGGGGGTAATTGCAATATCCAGAATATATACACATTTTATATTATTTTGTTAAAATCTTGTAAGGTTGTTCAAAAATAAAAAAAAAGAAAATAATTCAATACAAAACAAAAACAAAAACAAAAGCAATCTAAGCAGAAAAAAAAAAAAATCATCCAAGTCCTATACTTATGACTTAACATGGTTTGTAAACCCAACGTACTTCCACTGTAGGATCAACTCTCTGATTTCATTGAACCTCTTTGGATTTTTGTAAATATAAAACTAGTTCAAATTTAGAGAAGGTTGTGTTCTTCAAAACAATGCTAATTCTGGACATAGAATCAATTTCTGGATATTAATTTATCATGTTGAACTAGAGTGAAGAATGAGAACCTAAAAGCCTCCTAGTATGTACTGTCTCTATATATCTATCATCATTCTACCTATGCATTATGAAATGTTATATATAAAATAAAACACTTCATACAATCACAACTATATATGAATTATGATATTTTACATATTTAATATTTTAATATATTCCTCTAATGAAAAATACATGTATGAATAGTAATATATATAATTTCCATATATATTGCTATGTATATAGATTCAGAAAACCTCTGAAATGAAGTTTATGTATCATTCACTTCTATTAATTATAATATCATCACTAAATTTGCCATAGAATATACTGCAGAAGTAAATGGGAGAATGCCCTCATGCTAATGTTTGTGAAGGTACATGAATGAGTTCATCTCTCTCTTTTACTTTCTTGGTTAGATTCATTCCCAAGTATTCTGTGTATTTTGAGGTTTTTATGAATGAGATGGATTATCTGATATCTTCTTTGGCCAAACACAATTGGAGTATAGGAATGCTATTGATTTATGGGTGTTGATCTTATAACCTTTAACTTTGCCTAATTCATTCAGCAAATCTTCTGGTGAAGATTTTAACATCTTTAGGTATAGGATCATAACATTGGCAAATAGAGATCTTATTCTTTTCCTATTCCTATCCTTTTGATTTCCTTCTCTTGCCTGGTTGATCTGACTAAAATTTTTGAGGACTACATTAAAAAATAGTGGTGACAGTGGACGTCCTTATTTTGTTCCAGAATTAAGTGGAAATGTTTTCAATTTTTCTCCATTTATTATGATGTTGATTATGAGATTGTCATAAATGACCACTACATAGTTAAGGTAAGTTCCTTTAATCTCTAGCTTATCCAGTGGTTTTAACATGAATGGATGTTGGATTTTGTCAAAGGCCTTTTCTGCATCTATTGATATGATCATATTGTCCTTAAATCTGCTTAAGTGAATATTCATATTTATTGATTTGGGTATGCTGAATCAATCTCACATCCCTGGAATGAAACCCACTTGGTTGTGGTGTATTTTTTTTTTATGTTTTTTAATGTGGTTTGCTAGTATTTTGTTAAGGATTTATGCATCTATGTTGATCAGGTATATTGGTGTATAGTTTTCTTTTCCTGATATATCTTTGTGTCATTTCATTCTCATTCATTTCTAAGAATTCATTTCTGCTCTCATATACTCTTTGATCCATTCTTCCTTTAAGAGAGTATAACTCAATCTCCATGCATTTATGTGATGTTTGCGATTTCTCTTGCCATTGATTACTACCTTTATCCCATTATTGTCTGATTGGATACATGGGATTATATCAAATTGTTTTTTATTTGCTAAGATTTCCATTGTGGACTATAATATAATCTATTTTAGAAAAAGATCTGTGTGCTGTTGAGAAGATATATTCATCTGCTTTGGAGTGGAAAATTCTATACACATCTGATAAGTCAATTTAATTTATAGTGTTGTTTAGGCTGGAGATATCTTCATTGATTTTTTTTTCCTTTTTTTAAAGAGAGAGGGAGAGAGAAAGAATCAATTTTATTTAATTCATGTGGCTTTCATTGCTCATAACTTCGTTGTGTACGTGGTGCTCAGGTTCGAACTCATGCACTTGCATCCACCGGGCAAGTGCTACAACCACTGAGCCAGCACTCCAGTCCCTTCATTGATTTTTTGCTTTGATGATTTGCCTATTGGTAATAAAGATGCATTGACATCCCCAAGTACTATTGTGTTGTGGTCCACCAGGGACTTAATGTCATATTTTTTCCATGTATTTGGGAATGTTGATATTTGGGGCATACATGTTTCATATGGTTATATCTTCTTGAATTGTTCCCTTTACTAAAATTTAATGGCCTTCTTTGTCTTTTCTGATTAATATTTGGATGAAATCTACTTTGTCTGATGTAAGAATCATAACTCCAGTTTGTTTCCTTGGGCTGTATGCTTGGTAAACTTTTTTTCATCCTTTCACCTTCAACCTGTGGATGTCTGGCTATAAGATGCATGTCCTGTAAGCAACATATTGTTGGATTTTGCTTTTTGATCCATTCTGCTAGTATGTGTCTTTTGACTGGGGAGTTGAAACAATTCAAGTTCTGCGTTAGAATGGATATGTGATTGTAGTTCACTGCCATTATGATTTTTTTTTTTGTATCTTTTGCGCTGTCTTGGTTATCATTTAGCAGATTAAACTGTTATTGAATTTCCTCTATTTGTGAGCTTTGGGAGTTGTTCTTCTTTTGAATTTTGTCTTTAACTATTCTTCATGGTGCTGGTTTTATGCTCACAAATGCTTCAAATTTAGTTTTATCAAGTTTTATTTACCCACTCAAATTTGAATTGAGGGGCTGGAACGGTGGCACAGTGGTTATGGTACTTGCCCAGCATGCCCAAGTACATGGGTTTAAACATCAGCAACCCACGTACACAACTAAGTGTCAGAACAACTAAAGCCATGCAAAAAACTCAATAAATATTGATTCTCTCTCTCTCTCTCTCTCACTGTCCTCTCTTTAAAAAAAAAATAGAATTGAGTTTTGCTGGGTATCATAACTTTTGTTGACAGTTGCTTTCTTTCAGGGTTTGTGATATCTTATTCCAGGCCCTCTTTGCTTTTAGGGTCTGCCTCTGAATGCGATTTGGTCTTTCGCTCTTTCAGCTTTTAGTATTCTTTCCTTATTTTCTCTGTTCTGCATTTTCAATATGATGTGTCTTGGTGAATTTCTCATTTGGATCAGTGAATTGGGGGTCCTATGTACTTCTTGAATGTGTATACCTGTCTCATCCCTGATATGGGGGGAATTCTTTTTATCTCATTGAGAATGTTTTGTTAAGCCATTATTTTGTAGCTCAATGTTCTCTTCTATCCCAATAATTCTCAAGTTTAGTCTTGCAATTTCATCCCAGAGCTCATGTTCTATCAGGGTTTTTTCTTTTCTATATTCTCTGTGTTCAAAATTGCTTAGCATGTCTTCAGTATCTGAAGTTCTTTCCCCAAGAGCTAAGGTTCTGTTTTCTACTTATTTTAATTTGTTATTAAAGTCTTCACATGAGCTTTTAATTTGGTTGAATATGTCTTTCATGTCAAAGACTTTTTATGCTTATTTCCAATATATCTATTTCTTTATTAAAGTGGTCTTTCAGCTCCTGTGATATCTCTCTTAGTTTCTTCCTTCAATATTATTTTATTTATTTGTTCATTTCAATAATAATATTGTTGTTATTTTTCTCTTGGTTTTCAAACAGGTCCCTCTTGGTGGACTCCTTGGTTGAAGAATTGTGGTTTGAGGGGCATGTTTTCTCACCTCTTTCCTCATTTTTGAAGGCCTTCTTGATCCTTAAATTGAAGTGCAATCTATTTCTTCTAATTTTGTGTGTAAGCCTTTGTGCATGTTTGCTTTGTTTTTTTTTTTCCTGAGGTTTTTTCACTGAATTTGATGCATGGGTCTGTGCCAGCAGGATGAGGCCTGAGATCCTTCTCTGATTGTTCCTCCTGTGGTCCTTGGTGATGCATTGGGATCTCTTCCCCCTCTTTTCTATGGTTGGAGTAAAGTCAAGAATGTTGTGTTCAGCATCAGAATCCCTAATCTGTGAAATTTTAATGCCCCTATATGTTACTAACACATCACAAAATATGGGGAAAGAAGCAATACTGACAACCAAAACAAAAAATATAGAGCATTAAACTGGTTACTTAGATCTTACTATAACTATTAAAATGTTGATTGCCAATTAAGATAGAAATGGTATGGTCAGTGACTATTTTCTGTGAAATTAATATTTAACCATCATCTACATCTGGGAAAAATGCCAACACTGGTTATTGACTCTGGCTTTCACAGCAGTAATGGTTGTAGAACATTAATGGCGGGGACTTGAGTTGTACAAAATAATTACAACAGAAAAGGAATGTGAAAGGGAGGTAGAGAGAGACTTACAATTTTGGAGCATATACAGGAGAAAGTAGAGATGTAGTGAATGATGGATTTTAAAAGTGAGGAAAAAACAGAGGCAATAATATAAAGGAAGAGTAAGAGAGGCATAGAATTTGACTCTTACCAGAGGGAAGGATAGAAGTGGAGTCAGGGGATCATAAAGTGATAGACAATACAACATAAAAACAAAATATACTGATCAAAAACCCAACCCATAGAAAGCAGGGGAAGGAAAATATTTATATTAAAGGAAATGCTCAAATGAAGAGAAAAGATGGAAAAGAAAAAAAAAAGAAGGAAAAATAAAAGAGAAGGATACCTAAGGAAGAAAAAGGGAAAAACCCCTCTTAATGAATGATTGACAGAAATATTTCCACTGAGGTGGTCAACATTGTATGGTGGGGGTAGAAGGACACTGTTGGCTGGAGTTTTGACTGCATCACCCAGATCCTGGACCAAAGTACTCTCAGTTTGTGACCACTACTTGGTCTAGGAGTAAAAGGTCAGGGTGCCTTGGCTGGGTTTAATCAGGCTTCTGGGGCTTTTCTGGGTGGTGCCTGATTTATAGATGATCACCCACCTAGTATAAAACTTTTTCCAATCTTAGCTTGAAATCAGAATCCAGGAATCTTCCCTGAATTCTTGCTATGGGGTGGCAGTGCAGGCCCTCACTGCCTCTGTTCTCCATGAACACAGCCTTTCGGAACTTCCTGGGCTTAGTCCATGAGCACACTTGCACCCTGCAGGTTGGATTGCTGACCCACTTCAGATAGTTATTTGTGCCCTCAGACCCAAACGGGGAGATAGCAGGTTTAGTTTTCCTTTGCTTTTTCAACTTTAGACTCTCTGGGCAGAATATTATCTGTGTCTCTTTTGCACTTGCTTATCTAAGTGGTCCCTATGATTCACCACAGGCACTTATTAGAAACATTCCCACCACCATCCTGGATTTCCTTGCTCTTGGAGTGGGCCATTACCAGGTCACCTGACTCTTGGTGCTGCCACCAACTTGGGTCATCTGACTTTTGGGGCAGCCATCAGCCTGGGGTCCCTGGCTTCTGTCTCATCCACTCACTCAGCTTTCCCATCTCCTGGTGAAGCTGCTCATCTGGGTCACTGGACTTCTGGCCTATTTCCCAGTTACTGGAGCCTACCTCCTCAAGATCGCAACTGCTCCTAGTCACTGTGTCTAATGTGGAAACATGTCACCTCTTAAATGCCCAAGTGTTGCCCTTAGGCTCATCCAGGGACTAGGAGCCTTTCTCAGCTGAGGGTTCTCAGTGTCAGATCTGTCCTTCATGTATTTCTACTTTCTTCCATCCCTCTGTGCCAATCTCAATGCACTGCTGTGGGAGTGAGGGGATGGTGCCTACAACTACCAGCCACCTGACACCAATGGAATTTTTTCCCCTGCCCTTCATCAATACCAGATATTTCCTGCTTTTATTTAACATATATATATTTACTCTAACTCCCTTCTAATTGAAATATTTGTCTACACTTCTCAATAATATAGTCAGTCCCACCCCACAGATTTCCCAAGAGAACTACTAGCATTTAATGAAAGATCCAGTTTTTCCCAACCACAAAGCCAACCTGGATTCCAACAGCAGATAAGGACAGAAATGAAACCAAGACTTAGCTCTGGAAACTTCATAAGCCAAATCAATCCAAGTGAGAAAATGCTCACTCCGAGAAGGAACCGCAGGTAAGTTCCAGAATCTGATCATGACAGGCAAATATGGTAGAAATTGAAATGAGAGATCTACCAATATATTCAGGTTATTTCTACATACAAAATATTGGTTTTCTGTATGTTTTGTGGTTTGAACATCTTTTTAATTTCATTCTGCTGCCTAGAGCCTGAATTCCCTCAAGATCTTTGAACTAGAAGGAGCTTATTAGCTCCAGAGAACTTCGTGGATCAAAACTAAAATTCCTACATTGGAATGGGTACCTATTAACTTTTTTGTGAGAGAAAAATTTTAACTGAGCCCAAAATACTAAGGTTTTAATACATGCATCAAAATCTAATTCTGCATCAAAATCTAATTCCATTAGAAATATCAAGCAAAATAGAAAGCTTTAGAAGACCCCACTGATCTTGTCCCTAGCTACATGGCCCCATGTGCCTCCCTTCACTACCTGCTCTATGGCCATCTAAAATAATCTGCTGACTGAAGCTCTAGACAGTTTCTTGGCTAAAATCATACTCCCATCCCCTAAGAGAGTTCCATAGCTCTTTTTCTCCCTTAATTGAAGCTTTTGTTCAAATATTTTGTTAGAATGACCTTCCCTAAACTTTGTCTTACTAGTTCTTACTCTGCCCCCTTTTTCTTTCCTACTTTTTCTGAGTTGTTCAACCTAGCTCTCATAATAGTTTGAAATGCTATCCATTTGTGTGTTTGTTCATTCCCTGTCCCCCTCCACTAAGTTCTATGAATTTAAGAGGTCTTTGTACACACTTCTATATCTCCATTGCCTTGAGAAGTGCCTCATTTACTGGAGTTGAATGAATAAATGAATTAATGTGGGCTCACATAATGTAAAGCATGATTGATAACAGTTAATTGGTTTTAACCCATTACTGACAGCCTGAGATTATTGTAGAGCTTATGTTTTTCAACAATTAGAAAGTCTATGTGGAGGAAAGAAAGTTAAAACTTCTTCTTCCTGCCAAACAGCCATGGATTTTTAATCATTTTCCTCTAAACAATGAAGCTAACATGGGGGGAAATTGATGAATATCAGAAATCAAAAAGAATAAAAATGTTATTTCTAAGAAGTAATAGATTCAGCTGGCAATAGTCAAAAATATTTTCTTGGGAAAAAAACTATTCAGAAATTCAGTATATATTTAGAAAGCAAACTGTTTGGAAATTCATATAAATTTAGAATTTAACAGTGTAGCATTACTATAGACATTTCTATGAAGTAAATTTCTCTGAAATCAAGATCAAAATATCTGTTTATTATCATCATACCTGTACTGTTATAAGAAATGAAAATAAATTTCATAACACTATTAAAAAATAGGACCTAATTATCATATATAGGTTATGTTATTTCATGTGAAGTCTAAGGGAATAAATACAAAAATATTGAAGTTGATAAATATTTGGTAAAATACCTGGGAATAAAATAAATGTTAAAAAATCAGGAGGGTTGAAAAATAGTTGGAGCCTATATATCATAGAATTTAGTGTACTTATTTTTTCTTTATTAGAATTGAAACTATTTGGTAGATTATTTACATTAGAGGCTAAGATAAAGTATTCAAGCCAAAATTTAAGAAATATATGGAGCAATGAGGAAATCTATGATAAAACTCCACTGATGCCACAGAACATGAGTTAAAATATAATACAAAATTTCTGAAGTAAAAAGTGAAAACTCTTTAAAGATTTCAATAAGGAGATTCTACTATAAAAATTCAAATAAAGTTAAATAACAGATACTAGGCCACTGATTTAAAGGTAGACTGTTAATATTACAGAAAAATAGATAGAAAATCATTTCAAAATACATAGGAATTAAATAAATATGAAGTTGTTATCAGAATAGTAAGGAAAGAATAAGATTAATCAAAATAATACTGCAAAACTGATTAGCTATTTGGATGAATGGAAAGATAGATGATAGATATATAAATAATGTTTGGTAGATCAATCAGTGACTCTCCACCTTCTTTTATTCACTCACAATATTCACTTATATAATAATTCTACTTAGTAATAGCTCTAAATCTTCCACTATAATTCATACCAAGACAAACATGACCAATTCATACTTTAATAAACATGAAAAACTAATACAATTTTTAAAACTTAAGTTTTCCTACCTCCAACTCATTGGAGATTTCAATATACTCTCCCAAGAGGGGAGTGCATACTCTCTGTGGCAGGAAGGAGGTATTCTTCTTTATATATGTCAATGTTGTTCTAAATAAAAACAAAATATAAATATACAGATTAGGAGGAATGTGGGAGCCATTTTTCAGATTTGCAGTATATTAGCTTTCCATCGTTGTGGCTAAATACTTTAGAAAAGCAAGGGATGTGAAGGAAAAATTTATTTTGGCTCACTGCCTCAGAGGTCATTCAGCCCTTTGGCTTTGGACATGTTGCAGTATAGTACAGCAGAACAAGAGCACATGGTGAGGAAGCTGCTCACCTCATGGTAACCAGAATATGAAAGAAAGAGGAAGGGGAGGAGATGAGTCTCAATAATTCTTCAAGAGCTCACAATCCAGTGACTTAATTGCCTTCCATAAGGTCCCACCTCCAAAGGTCTCAACTCCCTCTCCAGTGTTTGGGGACCAAGTCTTCAGTTCTTGGGTCTTTGGGAACATTAAAGATTCTAACTATAGCATCTAGTTTGGACAAAATTTGAAGTTTAAAAGAAAGAATAATCATAAAAGAGTATAACAAAATGAACTAAAAGCTATACAAAATCTACTGTAAACTAAAAAACTTCTATGCAAAAAGAGATTTAAAAGGTATCAAAAAACCTTGAAAGATTTATAAAGTCTGTCATATATTTGATCTATAGGAGAATTTAAATAATAAAACAAGGAAAAATAAAACCCCCTCATAGAAAATAAGGCACAAAATTGAGCAATTTAAAGGAACAAAATTTAAAAAGGTAGTTAATACCTGAAAACTTCTTGGCAATCACCAAAGAAATATATTTTTAAAATTGAATTACTCCATTTCCAGTTACAGAGCAAGTAGACAAAACCCCACTTTCCCAGCACTTCCCTTTTAAATAAAACTAAGTAACCTGGGAAGTATTGAACATTAAACAGGAAAAGGACCCCTAAAGTGGGAAAGAAGAAGGTGGATTGCTTAGAGACCTCAGAGAACTTGAGAAATAATAATGCGGGGAGTGCTTGGAAAGGAGATTCCTTCTTTAAATATGTGTATATAAGGGTCAGTGTGCACTACAAAGTTCTGTTTTTTTTTTTTTATTACTTGAATATGGAGTTACATTTGAGGGGGAATCATTATCAAACAATCAAGAACAAATGTATATTTGCATAGCTAGCCAAGGCTTATGCCATGTCATGGATGCCCCCCTTGGGTTCCCCATGGTTCTCTGTTTCCCCCAAAAGAATCCCTGTGTTAAATGGACTTCTCATGGAGGTCAGAGAAGTCTCATGGAGGTCTTAGATGAGTCCCCCATACTCCCTCCCTCTAGTTTCCTAGATATCCTTCTTAAATCCTCCCACCCCCTTGCACCTATCTCTATGTCTCCAGGTATCCTAGGCAAGGATCCCCCTTTTGTGTAAAAATTCATACATTTTGAGGTTATTATTAGCTTAGCCATCTAACATACTGTTTCCAGTTGTATTCTAGACTCCACAAATGAGAGAATACATTTGGCCCTTGAGTCTCTGAGATTGGAATACTTCACTTAGCATAATTTTTTCTATCTCCATCCATTTGGCTGCAAAAGCCATAATAGTTTTCTCTAACAACTGAATAATATTCATATATATATATATATATATATATATATATATATATACCATATATATATATATATATATATATATATATACCAAAGTTTTTTAATCCACTCGCTGACTGAGGGGCATCTGGGTTGGTTCCATAGTCTAGCTATAGTAAATTGAGCTGCTATAAACATTGATGGGCTGTATCTCTATAATATGCTGATTCTAACACTTTTGGGAAAATACCCAGAAGTGGGATAGCTGGGTCATAAGGTGGTTCCAGCCCTAATTTTTGAGGAGTCTCCATGCTGCTTTCCAGAGTGGCTGAACCAGTTTGCAGTCCACCAGCAATGTGACAGGGTTACTCTTTTCTCTCAGCTCCTCTAGCATCTGTCATTGTTTG
The DNA here is from genome assembly GCA_004027875.1 of Aplodontia rufa. NCBI lineage: Eukaryota > Metazoa > Chordata > Mammalia > Rodentia > Aplodontiidae > Aplodontia > Aplodontia rufa. The sequence continues at coordinate 1,683 of PVKS010047031.1, read as the reverse complement.
TCTTCTTCATTTTTGCCACTCTAACAGAAGTGAGGTGGAATCTCATTGAAGTTTTGATTTTCATTTCTCTTATTGCTAATGATGTAGAACATTTTCTCATATATTTATAGACTTTCTGAACTTCCTCTGATGAGAAGTTTCTTTTTAGATCTGTACTCCATTTACTGATTGGATTATTTGTGGTTTTGTTGTTTAGTTTTTTTTAGTTATTTGTATATTCTGGATATTAGCCCTCTGTCCGAGGTGTAGCAGGCAAAGATTTTCTCCCATTCTGTTGGGTCTCTCCTGACACTCTTGACTAATTCTTTAGCTGTGCAAAATCTTTTTAGTTTGATTGCATCCCATTCATTTATTCTTAACTTTACTGCTTGTACCATGGGAATTTTGTTGAGGAAGGTGCCTCTGACCCCTATGTCCTGTAGTGTTGACCCTACTTCTTTCTCAAGTAAATTTAAAGTTGCTGGCTTAATATCCAGATCTTTGAATAATTTTGATTTAATTTTTGCATAGGGAGAGAGGTAAGGATCCAGCTTCAGTTGTCTACGCATGGCTGTCCAATTTGTCCAACAGCATTTGTTAAACAGGCTATCTTTCTTCCACGCTATGCTTTTGCCCCCTTTATCAAATATCAAATAGTTAAAGATATGTGGGTTCATCTCAGAATATTCTATTCCATTCCATTGGTCTTCAATTCTGGTTTTATACCAATACCATGCTGTTTTTGTTACTGGCCCTGTAGTACAGTTTCAGGTCAGGGATTGAGATACCCCCTACTTCTTCCTTCCTGCAGAGTAATGTTTTGGATAATCTGGATCTTCTGTTATTCCACACAAACATGAGAATTGCTTTTTCCATATCTGTGAAGAATGACATTGGTATCTTGATGGAGATTGCATTAAATTTGTATAGGGCTTTGGGTAGAATGGCCATCTTTATTATATTGATTCTGCCTGACCATGTCCGTGAAATGTTTTCCCATCTACTCAAGTCTTCCGCAATTTCTTTTTTTAGTGTTTGATAGTTTTCTTTGTAGAGGTCCTTAATAGCCTTTGTAAGGTTGATGCTCAAGTATTCAATTTTTTTGGAGGAGATGGTGAATGGGAGAGATTTCCTGATTTCTTCATCTGTGGATTTGTTGCTGGAGTACAGAAAAGCTAGTGATTTACTGGTGTTAATCTTTCAATGTCCTCCTGTGTTAATGAGGTGATATCATATATGTCCAAGAACCTGTCCATGTCCTCCAGATTATCAAACTTGGCAAAGTATAAATTTTCAAAATAGGTTCTGATAACAGAAGATTTTCTGGATTTTAGATGAGTCTGTGGTGATATCCCCATTTTGATCTTTGATTTTGTTGATTTGCTTCATTTCATTCTTCCTTTTATTGAGGTTGGCAAGGGGTCTGTCAATGTTGTTTATTGTAGGGCTCTATGCAAGAGAAAAATCACCATATTGGACTCCATAACACTTCTCTCTCCTCCCCCTTCACATTTGCGAGCTCTGAGCAAGGCGAGCTACGCGCCTGCGCTGGAGTGCTGCTTTCTCTTTTTCTCCTCTCATCTTCCCGGTCAATGATAGATGACCCCACCAGCATGATAGTCCCTCATTGGCTGAAATAAGCTAGCTTACCAATCCATTAATGGTCCCTAAGTAGCCTGCTCTCGCTATATCTATGGATGTACG
>PVKS010047030.1:0-13009 GCA_004027875.1 Aplodontia rufa | reverse complement strand
AATTTAAATATAGTTTTTTAGTCAATATAAAAATCCAATGGGGACTTTATTTGGGTTGTTATTGCATTAAACTTATAGCATAATTTTTGGATAACTGAAAATTTAAAATGTTGAATGTTTTCACTTAAGATTTTTGCATCTTTATATACTCATTGTCCAATTTGTATTTATGGATTTTCATAGTTTTCTTCTTATATATCTCCTGCTTATCTTTTTTATTGTTTTTAAAGAGAGAGGGATGGTGAGAAAGAAAGAGAGAATCAATTTTATTTAGTTTTTCATGTGGCTTTCATTGCTTCAACACTTAGACACTTTGTTGTGAATGTGGTGCTGGGGTTTGAACCCGCATCCTCGTGCATGCCAGGCAGACCTCATAACCAATGAGTCACTGCTCCAGCCCCCCACTTATCTCTTGATGGGCTTTTTTCCAGATGTTTTAGAATATTTATCGCTGTTACGGAATGTAATCTGAGATTTTATATCTTACATTTTTATAAGATGTAGTCAGATTTTGCATAATATATCTGGCTACCTTGATCAATTCTCTTATTAGTTCTAATGATATATTGTTTTATATAATTGGATTTTGCTGGTCAGATATCATTTGTAAACAATGTTGGTTTTCTGTTGATTTCTTTCTCATTGCTGTACCTAATTTTTTGTTTTAATACATTGACCATGAGAGTAGCTTTCCTCAACTTGTTCAAGAATTTGGTAGAAATTACTAAGAAGTTACTATTTCACCAATAAATATGGTCTTTTCCCAGATATTTATAATAGTTACCAAATATCTACTTAAGGCTATGACTGGAGGGTGAGTCATGGGCAAGCAGGTGGGGAAATAATCAAGGGAGGGGAACCAGAAGTCAGAGAGGGAATGATAGATACCCTATGCACAGGTGGCTCCTAGCAAAAAATGACTACTCCAGGAAACACATGGAAACTGTCTAATTAACTTACTGAGTAAATGAATGAATTAATTAAAGATGTAAGGGGATTCAATTATGAAACACAAAGTACTTTTTGAAATGAAAACAAGTAATTAGACATTTTATAATTTAGGAGATATATTAAAAGGGAGAGCAGACTAGATACATCAGGCAGGAAGACTGTCTAATAAATATCTCTGAACACAAAAAAATTACAGAAATTTGGCAATCATGAAGAAAACCAAAAGCAAGTTGGAGAGTACCTCCAGGAGCTTTAATATGCAGTTAATAAGAACTCTAAAGAGACAAAGAGGAACAGATGGAGGAAAAGCAATAATTAAGAGACAGAAGAAATTTACTGTGAGTGGAAGAAAGGACTCAATGAGTTCCTAACAGAGCTAATGAAATGAGACTTGGCATATCAGGTAAAATTCCTGAACTTCAGCAAAAAATTTGTGAAATATTTAAGAAAGGAAGAAAATATTTATTCAAGAAAAGGAAAAATATTCATACTGACACTGTATATCCAAGGCTAACAGAAATAAAAAGTTTTATTTTTTACAGGTTTTACAATATCAGTGGTAGATACTAAAGAATTTAGATCGAAAGCACTAACAGGACAAAGGAATATTTTGTAAGACGAAAGATGTGACTAATGAATTGGTTACAAGGATTATAAATCAATGACTATGTCAGTTAAATATGGAAAATAAAAACAATTGGAAATAGGGAGAACTTAATAAAAAATAAGGCTATAGTGAAATAGTGTAATATACAGCCTTAAGAATCATCAGAAGTTTAAACAGGAAATGAGTAACTGATCAAAAATTAATTTCATGTAATAGCAAATTTTCATATGTATAGAGTAATATGGAGTTCTTTCATGTGTATAGGGTATTTATAAAATAATCAATAATATTTATAAAAATAAATCATATAATTGGCTCCCCCACCAACTGAAAGACTAGAATATTTTACCCACATCTTTTGATTATATCTTTAAAGATAAACAATGTCCCCAAACTGAAAGTTAGGAAATACAAAACAAAAGACCTCTAGGTTTATTAGAGAAGCAAAGTTAACATGAAAATCTCCATTGAAAGGATTATTGAGAAAAACACTTACCATCAACTGTGCCATAGGTGGGAACAGATAAGCTGAAATGTCTTCGTTACCAAAAGTGAAAGAATAATATCTTAAATAGAAATTCCAGTACCATGTTTACATGCTAGATAATATAAAACATGATTATATTGTATTACCTAACATTGCTTACCACATGCTACATAATGTTTTATGTTATTATATAACATATATATAAAAAACATATATATAATATTATTTAACTCTCAAAAAAACCTTAGGAGTTGTTATTTTTAGTCCCTGATAAATAGATAAGGAAATGACAGGCACAGAAATAGAACAGTTTGACCAATGTAATACAGCTAATGGCTTTAAAGACAGAGAAGTTGGTTCCATAGCCATAACCATTATCCTTTTCAAAAATTTTAATATTTTATTTAAAAAATACCATCAAAGAAAAATTTCATACATTCAAGATGTACGATATGATAATTTCATTATCCTCACTTTGTGTAATGATGACTACAATGAAATTAATTTATGCATCCACCACCAGCCAATCTGTACATTATACCCCCAGAACTTGTTCATTTTCTAACTGAAAGTTTGTGTGCTTTGACAATAAAACTTCACAGAAGTTGAAAGAAATTCTAAAATATATATGATAGTGGAAAAATGGATGAACAAATGTAGAAACTGAAATTTATAAAGGGGAACTAAAAACAGGTAGTAAAATGGATTGACAAATCCTTGACCTAATAGATAAACATGATTAGTGAATGAAAGAGTATAAGTAAAAAATATGCAGTGGTAAAAATGAAAAAAAGAACCTATGCAGGAGAAGAGATAAAACAAATGAAAAGTACTGATCACAGTAACTAGTGTAAAACTTGAAACACTATAGAAAAATGTATGCTTTCTTGGAAATAAGAAAATTAGCAAAACTAACCTCCAAAATTAAAAAATGAGATCAGTAAGAGATTGAAAACATATTCTTTTAAAACCATTAAAGTGGCACTAAAATTATATGAATGATAATAGTGTTTTCAGAATAAACAATTTTAACGTTAACTGTAATAGAGGAAAATATTTGGAAACTATTTTTCTTCATGAGAATGTCAGCAGGTAGAAAAAAGAGGGAGGGCTTTAGGAATGCTCAAATGGGACAGGATCAGAAAAATCTCTCAATCCATTAAATCAACAAACTAAAGAGAAAAAACATAAAATATAGATATTGAAAAAGACTTTGAGAAACTTCAGCAGCTACTGACAATAGAAATAGAAATAAAGTAGGAAGAAAATGAAAAAAATCATATTTTCAAGCTTCAAAAACTAATGGCCAATGTTGGATTAATGAAGAACTAAATCCATTTCCATTACAATAAGCAATAATACAGGAAAGTTATTATTCTCAATATTATTCAGCATTATTTTAGTGATTCTAGTGAATTCAATAAAGCCAGAAAATAATGTTTTCAAAGATATATGCAACTATTTCTTCTGACCTACAAGGCAAAATAGATCTTAGTAATAATTAAATTAAAGTAGATAGCTAATTAGAAGATAAACATAAAAAAACCAACTAAAATAAAAAACCCGAAAAATACTACATTCATATTAGGGACAAAGTCTATAGCACAGAAGTGGATAATTCGGAAGGAATGGTAAAAAGCTTACAAGAAGAAAATTATAAAATCTTACTGAGAGATAAAACAAGTTCATAAAATGGAAGAAGTATTTATATTACATAGGAAATTATGAAAAGAAGAATAATGAGTTAGAGCTTCTCAAATTCGAACATCTATTCTAAAGCCACTATCATGAAAATAATACACAGAATATGACAGACTAATCGTCCAAATATACCAAAATGTTGATGCATGACAAAGACTGAAAATGATGGGGAAATAAGCATACATTTTAAAAAGCGGTCATGAGATATTGATATGTACACATGTAAAAGATTACAGAGTGGATTCCAACCCCACAAGTAGTCAAATCAATTCCACCTGGATTAAAATCAGAAATTTAAAAAGAAAGCAAGAAATAATAAGTGCCACAGAAAGAAGTTCAGGAAATAATTTGGAAAATAAAAAAAGAGAAGGGCGTTATGTGAAAATGTTTTTTTTTTTTTGAACAACCAGACAAGTTTTTAACAAAATAATATAAAATCTGTATAGTTTCTGGATACTAGATTTACCCTCAGGAGTGCCGCCCCAATTACCCACCCGTATCCCTCCCTTCCCTTACCCACAATATCTCTAAAAAAGTATTGGAATGTATAACATTACACCTTATCTGGATTTAACACATGATAATAATAGACCACCTTTCTCAATGGCCAGGGTCTAGTTCCAGCCTCCACAGATGAGTGGAGACATTCGACCCTTGGATCTCTGGGTTAAGCTGATTTTACTAAGCATAATTTCTTCCATTGCCATCCATTTACCTTCAAAGGCTGCAATATCATTGTTTCTAATTGCTGTGTAAAATTCCATGGTATATATGTACCACAGTTGTGAAAATGTTTTTAACTAAGAGAGGTAGTTAAGAATATCTAGAAGAAAAGGCAAACCTATTTTACTATATACAAATTTAAAATGTATGTAGTCATACTAGGTAATAGTCAGAGTTATTATAAATTAATAAAAATTCATAGGAGAAACAGACTGATGATTTGAAAAGGTAATCTATGGATGATCCCAAAATGAACAATAAATATAGGAAAGTGCTCAATTTCTCTAGTAGCCAGAGAATAGAAATGTAGATAATAATAGTACCATAACTTGATCACTCTCAGACTGGAAAAAGTCGTAAGTGTATATATAACTTCTACTGGCAGAAATGTGGAGAAAAAATATCTTTTCATTTGACTGATGTACACATTCATTGTTTAGGACCTTTTGAAATGCATTCAGTCAATATTTTAGTAAAATTCAAAATATACATACTTGTAGTGCCTGAAACCCAATTTCTGAAAATCCATACCACTGAAACAAAAAGACTGGCACATAAAATGTTTATACAAGTGTGTTTACTACAAGTATGTTATGGAGTACAACAGGATTGGAGAAAAATATCCCATCACTGGGGAAACTAACAAAAAGAAACATTGATGTCATACAATGTTCCATAACTATTCAAATAACGGTAACTCCATAGTGGATTTAGAGGCATTTCCACACCATCTTGTTAAGTAATAAAGAGCAAAATGAATAGAAATGTATATATTTGCACAGTTTTGTGAATCATGCTTAATTTTCTAATTTGTATATAATTAGTTGAATTGGAATGTTTCATTCTGCTGCCTTGGAAAGCAGATGTTCACCTGGGCTTCAGAGTGCAAGAGAATTTTTTCAGGGATTGAGCTTAAGAAACATAAATGGGGAGGAAGTAGGATAGGACAGAGGAGAGTCTGACATTTAGTTGGATTTGTCCAAGTCTTGGCAACTTAACAGGAAGCACTGGAGCAAAGATTGCCCACTGGAAGAGACTCACGTAGGCACAGCACAAATGGCCACTTACTATCCCTATTCTGCTCAGTCATTGGCTATGTTTGGCCCCAGGAAAAATGGAGCATCAGTCCCTAGGCTGAGGTGGAACTCAAAGGGCCTTGCCACAAGAAGCTGTCAGTCAACTGCGTTCCTTGAAACAGATGGTGATCTTCTTGAAGGGAGATCCACACACTGCATGGCTGTCACAGTATAGAAGGGCATCTTCAGGGTTTTAGTAAGGAATGAAAGTGTGAGCTAAGAGTGAGGCTAAAGTAGAGGTAACAAAACTAAGAAAAAATTACAGTAGTTTATCTTTCTCCTGTTCTTGTTTGTGGATTAAAATGAAGTTTGTCTTGTTTCTCATTTTCGTTAAAAAATGGGATATTACTGGACACGATGGTACACCTGCATACCCAGTGAATGAGGAGGGTGAGGAAGGGGGATCTCAAATTAAAGGCCAACCTTAGCAATTTCTTAGAATTCTCAGTACTTCAGCAAGATCCTGTCTCAAAATAAAGAAATAAAAAGACTGGGGATGTAGCACAGTGGAAAAGAGTGGTAAAGTGCCCCTGAGGTCAATCCCTAGAACTAAAAACAAAACAAAACAAAACAAAAAGGATATTTGTCATCTTCATAAAAAAAGGTATGTTCTTACTCACATTTTTTGCAACTGTTTTTTTTTCCTTCCAAAATATCTCTAGGGTTCATCCTTGCCAATAGGTAGTTTATTCATTTTTCAGCTGTGTAATTATCTAGTTATGACTATGCCAAACCGAGATTATTTCCCTCTACTCCTGTTGATGGACAAGTGCTTTGTTCTCTCATGTGAGTTCTTGTGAATAGCTCTGTGCATTTCTCCTGGTACATAGGGGCAAGGGGCAAGGCTTTCTCCAATGAACCTACCTATAATTGGAACTGCTGAATTGAAAGATACACACAGAGTCACCTTTACAAGCTATTGCCAAGCAGTTCCACAAAGTGATTTTTAAAAGTTTCAATCATAAACCTTATATAAAATTATGTAAATTAATGTGTATGCATGATGAGATAGGGTTGTAAGATTTCAAAGAATTTTTACTTTCCTCTCCATAATTTCATGCGTGTCAGACATTTTTTTTAGAAAAAAAAGTATTATTTGTATAATATGGAAAAAAGCTCAGTAAAGTTAGGTTCATTATTTTAAAAAAAAATCTGCATCTTCAAAAATACAGTAGCCATGGTAACTTTCATGGTGTAATAAGAAAAGCAAGATAAGACATCTCATTAAACAAAGCAAAACAAACTAAAACTGAGCTGTCTACTGCACCCTACTAAGTAGACTAAGAAATGTTACAGATAAACAGAAGGCACCAAAATAGATAAATCATAATCCTTAACTCTTAATCCCAGCTAATTTAATTTTTCTCTGACAGAATTCCTTTCCAATTAAACTGTGGCTGCTCTTTGAAAAAGGCTGCTGTAGAACGAAGTGCAACATCCAAATGGTTTCTTTCAACCCCGAAAAGTCAGTAGTTATACAAAATACAGTGTGTTGTTGCTTACTTCATAGACAATGTAATAGAACTCCTTAAAATATCTGTTTTCTTTCAGTATAGGATAATGATGGTTTCCCTTTTGGGTCAAAAGTGTTTTCTGTTTTTTGAAATCCTTGAAATGGGTTTTCTGCTAATTTTATGTAAAAATATCTATAAAAATAAGTTTTTTTTTGCTGTAGAATGAAGACTTTGCAAAAATAGCTGAAATGTTGGTTAGATCTCCCTTTGTGTTTTTCCTATCCTGTCATTAGGAGGCTCTCTTATTTTAATTTGAGAGTAAAGATGAATACTTACTTTGGATTAGTTCACTTTTTATCATCATAGATATGAAATATACGAAGATTAATAGAGAAGATTTGAGGGGCAAAACGGAGGGTTTATTAGTCAATGTCTTCTTGGGAGATAGAAATCATAGCAGTTCCATGGACAATAGGAAAGGAATTTAATAGAAGTAAGTACTAACCTGTGCCCAAAAGATAAAGTGAAAACAAGAAAAAGTAGCCCCGAATTAGGAATCATAGAAAATAACAACTACTTTAAGATAGAATCTGGGGGAACACAGGCAAGGTGCTGGACTAATTAAAATAAGAAATGTAGAGAAGAGGCCTCTACAAAGGAGTTAACAGCCAGCTGAGTGTGAAGAAGTCCCAAGGGACCAGGACCCAGTCCTGGAAGATGGGATTAACAACTGGTTTTGGTTTCTGTGAGCTCAGAGGATAGTTCCCCTACAGTGAGAAAAACTTAGGCAGGTAGTATTACAGTGAATTGCAGACAGTATGGAGATTTCTCAAAAAAACTAAAAGTAGAACAAAGACAGGATCCAGCTATATCACTCCTGGGCATGTACCTGAAGGAAATGAAGTCAGCAAGCATAAGACACCTGCATTCCCGTGTCTATTTTAGCACTATTCACAATAGACAAGACATGGAATCAGATGAGTGCTTACCAAGAAATGAATGGATGAGAAGTATGATATGTAAATATATGTGCTCATCAAGAGATGAATGGATAAAATGATATGTGTATGTAACAAAATATATGGTAGAATAACATGAAGAATAATGACATCATGTCATTCAGACAAAAATGGATGGAACTGAAGGACAATACATTAAGGAAAACAAGCCAAGTGCAAATAGGAAATTATCATGTGTTTTCTCTCATATGAGGGGGAAAAGAATAACCTGGATGAAGAGAAACTAAGGAAGGAGAAAGGGAATGAACTGGAAAGAAGAGGGAGAGAAGGAAAGGAAAGAGAGCAGAAGTGGGGGGAGGATGTGTTCAAAGCACTATATGCGTGTACGGGAATGGCACACAGAAATCTATTAATTTGTACAATTAAGATGCCATGAGCTGGAGAGGTGGCTCAGCAGTAGAGTGCTTGCCTGTCATTTGTGAGCACCTGCATACAATCCCCAGCACCACCTACACAACTAAGTGGCAAAAAACCAAAAACTAGATGGAAAACTAAAATTGACTCTCTCTCACTCTCAAAAAAAAAAAAGATGCCTTAATAATTATAATAAAAATAATGAAAATAATTCAGAAATTCAAGACTGGGTCAGAAAAGGACTGTTCCCTAGGGAATGAAAAGACAGGAAACAGATAGGAAACACTTAGCTGCTAACTGAACGTATTCTACACATACCTCACATAATTAAGTGGCCTTCTAAAATTATATGGTGATTAAGTGGTTTTGAGTGACTTTCCCAAGTTACATTGGAAGTCATAGGTGCCAAACAGATGTGGAAGTGTCTTTCAGCAACCACATGATTCATTGCAGCATCATCTGGATTTAGGAATTTGGAAAAATATAGTTTTTTCTCTTCCAGAATAACAATTGAATTCAGACAACAATCATGCTTAATAAAGAATCATTTAAATCATCACTGCATTTCTCTTTTAAATATACTTTTTAAAAATTTACTGTCCTTCAATGTTTTTTATATATATATATATATATATATATATATATATATATATAAACATTGCTTTCTGCTTTCACTTAATTTTTTTCTCCTCTCAAACTCACCTGATTCCTGTGTGGCTCATTTGATTTTTCTCTTTGGTATCTTCCTTTCAATTTTAATTCAAATGAATGAAAGAATAATGGAGAACTGAAAAGATCCCATAGCCTTCAAGATTTGATGGTGCAGTTATGAACTGCATCGCCATCTATCGGCAGAAACCTTAAAAATCAGAACCGATGAGCAGGAATAGAACCCCACCTGCCTGGGAGCAGGTAACCTGTGCTGAGAGTCAGATAGAATGGAATGAGTGTTTCTAATTATTCTTGGTCCGTGTGCAGGAGAGTAGGTGATGGGGTGGGGAGTTAATATATTAGTTATAAGCTTCCTTATTTAGACTATGAAGGAAGGATATGGTAGGAAATTATGTTAATAGAATATAAAACATGTCTCCATCTCATTTTATAAAAATCAAAACCAGAACAATTTTTGCATGTTCTATCTCAGAAATACCAACTATCTACAATTTAATAAATTTTACAACCAAAAGGCCCTGAGCAATAAATGATGGGAAATTTTGATACATTCACAATTTTTAAAAGTTTTATCTAGTGGAAATAAAGTATTTAATATTATAAAAATATCCAAATGTAAAAAATTGTTTTAAATCATCACTGCATTTCTCTTTTTCAAATACTTTTTTAAAATTACTGAAAAAAATAAAAAGTGAAAAAAATTACTGACCTTCAATGTCATTTATAAACATAATTTAAAATATTGCTTTCTGCTTTCACTTAAATTTTTTCTCTTCTCAAAATCACTTGTTTACCGTGTGCCTTATTTGATTTTTCTTTTCGGTGTGTTCCTTTCGTTTTTGTCTCCCACAATCTATCATCTCTATTTTCTTTAGAGATGAAATTTCTTTTCTTTTAAAATATTTACTTGCCTTTTGTAAATCCTACTCCTTTTTATTAGCTATATGAAAATCCTTTTTATTTTAAATTTTAAAACAAGAAGAAAGAGGTTTCATTAAAAAAAAAAATAAAACCAAGGCGAGCCTCAAAATTCTCCTGGTGCCAGAAAACAAGGAAATGCTTTGCAAAGGAATGTGGATTTGTCAGAAGCACAGAGGCACCAATTTGAAAAAGACTCCCTACAGCCATAGCAATGACACCTGGAGCAACTAAATAAATAATGATAGCCTTGGATTATAACCCAGAGATTAAAAGACATATCCAGGAACTCATACTGAGAGAATGAATAGTTGAATGAATAAATGAACAGGGAGTGGAAATCTCCAAGAGAATATTATAATTAATCATTGAGGAAGGAGGAGAATAGAAAATCACCACTAAGCAAGCACCAAAGAGATTACTATTTCAGATAAGTTCACTATGAAGTGCTACAATTTATAGGCAAAAGTTTGAGAAACAGTGTGTGCGCATAGTCTTAAAGTGTCTTTCCCAAGATATGAATTTAACACAAAAGGAAAAATAGTAATTTTGCAGTTCTGAAACTTGGCAAACACCACACCAAGGGAGCAAGGATGATATTCTCTGATCATAAGATACATTCTCCTTGCAAACGCCCTCGTAGAATGCATTGAGAAGGTCACAGCCTCAGGTCAGTCACCATCACGCCAAAAAGGCAGAATTCAATCTAATCATGAGAAAGCAACACATCAGCACAAATTGGGAAATAATATACCTGCCAAAGTCATAAAAAACAGGAAGACTTGAAACTGCAACCCGGAGGACACCACATGAACAAAATAATATAGGCTTTTGGATTTGACCTTGGAAAAACAAAAGCTAGTGGATGTAAACTCAAGAACTTGGAGTAGGATGGTTTTGTTAAAATGAGTTGAATAAAAATGTTTGGGACCAGAAGTGTTTTGGGTTTGAGATATTTTCAGATTTTGGAACATCTGCATAAACATGAAATGCCTTGGGGATAGGAGCCAAATCTAAACATGACATTCATTTTTGTTTTATAATTTATATACATAGGCTGAAGGAAATGTATACAACACTGTTGGTGCACTTGCAGTTTAACTACTACTTGTTGTGGAAAGTCAGGTGTGGGAATTTGCACCTGTAGCATATATCATACTGTCACAAAGGGTTTTGGATTTTGGAGCATTTTTGTTTTATGATTTAAGGATGCTCAACCTGTAGTATTGTACCAACACTAATATCCTTGTTATGATAATGGCAAAATGTTAACTCTAGTGGGACCTGGATGCCGAGAAATACAGAAACTATATGTATTGCTTTTGCAATATCTCTGAAATCTAAAATTATTAAAAAATAAGTGATATACATATATATATATATATATATTAACATTGGTCCTTTCTTGATTTTTGAAGTTATGTTCTATGGTGGTGTTAGCTTTTATTATTTTTACTTACCAACCAAGTAAAGGATGCTTGATTTTTTATGTTCCTTAAACCGAACTCCATGTTTGTACTTCATAAACAACAGCAAAAGCAGAATCACAACTAAACACTGGGACTTCCTATTTATCTTTCATTTCATTTATATATGGAGCACAGTTTCTTGCCCATACCAGAGAACCAAGAGTTTATAATGAGACCTATTCATGGTTGTGTTAATGTCCTATCAATGTTTTAGAAGTTGACTTAAAAAATATGATGAAATACGTTACTCATCTCCCTCTAAGTGGGGCAAGTTTTTCCTTGTGTGTGACTTATTCTGTTGGTAAAGTGATGGATTTAAGACAAGCCAATAATAGACAACTCCAGGGTATGGGGAAACTCTCGACCTGTCTACCATTTGGTAGTTCCATTTGATTCTGCCCCCTGTGCTGTTAGGCCTTCTGGTGTCAATTGCTGCCCTTGGAGTATCTCCCTCCAGTCCAGTAGGTAAGCATCTCCCTTAGCATGCCTGGGGTACACTAGTTCACTTACATAAAAGTGAGAGCGCTGTTACTGAATACTGTTTATCTCTGTTGTAAATGAGTCAATACATAAACACCTATGGGATATTTCAACTCCACCTAACCCAGGGAGCATTTAACAAAGTTTGGAAATACTTTCACTTGTCTGGACTGGGGAAGTGGAACTGATGTCTAGTGGGTACTAGTAAAATCCTACAATGCATGAGACAGCTTCCCACAAGAATTATTTGGTCAAAAACATTGATTGTGTTGAGGTTGAGAATCCCTGAATATGTGACACAGTAGTTAAGGAGCTTTACAGGGATCCTCTAGTCTGTAGAAAAATCTGCCAATATCATATACATACAAAATATATTGCTATGCTATTAACTGCCCTTCCACCATGTTCATGCTAACAGTGATGCAGACTGATTCACTGACTCAGGCTTATTGTATCAAAGCAATACAGTAACAATAAATATTATTTATAGAGAGCTTTAAACTGCATCAAGATTTTTCTGATGCATTATCTCATTTGAGTATTGGCTTAGGATGCTATCACAGCGAGGTCATTCCAGGCTAGAGCATGTCAATCTTGTCTGGAAATATCCAAGTTCATGTGCATAGGGGTCTTAGGGCAACCCCTGTTCCCACAGAAGGAACCAGGGAACACAATTAAGTTGAATCTCAGAAGAAGCCTTCAAAAGCCCATGTACCCTGAAGAAAACAAACTCTTAATAATAGCCCTGGATTATGTATCTAATTAAATTCTGGGCAATAAACAAAAGAAAACTGAATTAGACTGTTGCCATGAAGTTTCACAACAATGTTCATTCTGATTTTTCCATTTTGGGATAAGTCAAGAAAAGAATTAGGACTACTGCTCAGAAAGAAGCTATTTATGACTGATACTTTTTTCAGTATCATGTAGTCAAATTCATTACACTGTGAGAAAAGATTAAATTTCTCCCAAATCACAACTTTTTATTATCATTATACCTTTATTTTTTTTTAGCTACCACTAAATGTTAATGGTTCACAAAACTTACATTTCCACTGTTTGGAATCAAATTACTAATACCATGTAACCATCTTAAAG
>PVKS010047028.1:0-13018 GCA_004027875.1 Aplodontia rufa | reverse complement strand
ATAGTAAATTGTGCTGCTATGAACATCGATATTGCTGAACTCACAGTTTCTTGATCTCTACAATATTGACATTCTGGGACAAGTTAATCTTTGAGGTGGGGGCTGTCCTATGCATTGTAGGATGGTTAGCAGTATCTCATTAATCCTCGCCTTTGTAACAGACAAAAATGTCCACTTAATGCTCAAAGTCCTCCACTTCCCAGGACAAGAAACACCCCTGGTGGAGGCTCACTGTTTGAACTTAACATAGCTGCCTTATTTTTCCAGCACTGGTATAACAGCAAATTAATGAGAAAGAATAAGGAAGTCCATGAAAAACATTGGTAGCACAGCCTCATTATGAAATATCATGTATCCATTGAAATGTCTGGCATGAATTATGTTTGATGATTTGCACAAAGTTGATAGATATTATTGAGTGAGAAGGAAAGGGGGATGATTTTAAAAAGAATATTGCACTAACTACACAAAAAATTACGATGTGCATGGGATCTTATTCAGACACTTCTATGAAAAGTGTAGGAATATTTATGCATGTAGAATATCAAAAGAAAATTTGTTAAATAATCAGAACTTATACAACAGAGATGACAATACTGATTAAATTAGTGTGAGTGTAGCGGTTTTGTTCTTTAAAGTAATGAACTTTTGAATTTGATTTTTTTTGTTCTGTTTAATATCTTCACATTGATTTGTATTTTACGTTTGGTTTTTCTTTGGACATTTTTTTTCTTTTGCAAAATAGGGAATGAGTAGTTACGGTGCTTACCTGGCATGTGCAAGGACTGGGTTCAAACCCCAGGGCCACATACACAACGAAGTTTTGGACCAATGAAAGCCATATTTAAAAAAAAATTAATAAAATTGATTATCTCTCTCTTTGTCTCACTCTCCCTCTCTCTTTAAAAGAAAATAGTCCCCCGTCTTGCACCTGTCAGGCAATCCCTCTATTCCTGAAGTATGTTCTCAGCCTTGTTTTTTATTAATTGAGAAGTAGGGGGAACCCAAGGGGGGGAAACATGGAATGGCATCAGACTTGGCTAACTGAGTGAATAAACATCTGTTATTGATTGTTTGATAATGATTCTCCCTTAATTGTAAGTCCATATTCAACAAATTAAAAAACTGACACGTAATAACTCTACACTTGACTGGAGTAGGGGTGAGAATTTAATTCATAATTTTCATGTCATTTCCCTCTTCTTAAACATTTATCAATTTTTGGTGTTAAGAACCATCAAAATCCTTTCTTCTAGTTCTTTATAAAATAAACTACCAAAAACTCACACAGCATTTTGTAAACATTTCAATGTTTTTATGATAAAAATTATGGGCATAAAGATCTGCAAAAAATATTTCAAACTACAAAATCCTACTGTGTCATATATCACTGGAGCCTGTTCCTTGTGTGCCACGATGTGTAGGCACCCACTGTCCAAACTCCCTCTACCTCCTCCCACCCTCTCTGACTTCTGTGACATCATTCTACTTGATGATTCTTTTTGCATTTCATCCTGCCTTATTTATTTATTTTTCTTCAACTTGAATTCGGCTCAAGGTGACAATGCCACGGTATGATGTTTAATGACTGCCCACCACTGTTTTATGGTTGTGCCATAATTTATGTAAACTGTCTCTTCTTTTTTAAATTTTAGTTTTATTCTATTGAAGAATTGTGTTGTTATGCAATTATAAATGAATATATACTAACAATATAATATGCCCATGATCCTTATTTTGTAAAATGTTCTCCAACTTATTAGCATAAATGCTGTGCCTAATAGTGGGATTTGACACATGCATGCAGCAAGTACTGCAGCAATTGAAAAATATGAAGGAAAAACTAAAACATCAAAAAGAAAACATAGACAATAGGAGACAATAGGAATTATTTAATGATATTAATGGAGGTTAAGAATTTGAGATTGAATTGCCATAGATTTAGAAATAATAAAACATAACAGGAAGTCCCCTTAAATAGATGTGGTAACAGCATCTAAAATTTTAACGTGTCTTCTATAAAGATATGCACATTCAAAACACTTAATACAGGCAGAAGGAGCCTTCAGCAAATGGAAAATAAACATGAATGTCTTTCAAAGCAGGGCTGAAAGCAATGCCTCTTCCAGTAAGTGTTCTAGTCAGGAAAGGACAAAGCACAAAAAGCAATCATAGAGTACTAAAGGTGCCCAAGAATCTTCTTGATCTTTTTCATTTAACGTAAGTACCCACAAATGAAGAATATTAAATTAATATCTTAATTCTTTCAGGAGAAAACAATGCATAAACACAATGTGATTGACAGATGTATCCACACAAAGTTCACAAATTTTCACATATGCCACACAAATATCTCCATACATTCATGAGAGAACTAAGAGGCAAACAGGCAGTTTGTGAAAGAAAAAGAAAAATTCACAGTGCCTGGTTTGCAAAATTACATTGCAAAATGCGGTGAGGGTCAGGGATAATTCAACTACCTCATATAGGAGGGAAAGGCTTTCTTAGACACTTTTCCATTTAGCAGTTAACCACTAAGAAATCACACACACATTCAGCCTCACAGGTATTCAAACCACTACAAAGACTCTCAGGCATACCTCTATTCACATATAAAATTATCTCCTTTACTGAGACTACTCCTAGAGAGAAATGGTGCTTTAAAAATCATTTGGACTCCTGTTCTCCTAAACTTCTGCTGCAGAACAGTATTTCCAAGATCCTTCCACAGGAACTTTGCAAACAATACACAAACATGATCAAATCTGTCAATTATGCCTCATCTTAAACATAAAAAAATGCCCTAACTTGACTTCAAGTCCAACAGTCAACCCCTATTCCTGTTCTCACCTTAATTGCAAGATTCTTGGACTTACCTTATTTTTCTGGAACCACAGGATGCCTCCCTCCCATCTTCTATTCAATCTCTGTAAACGCCATTTCATGGTCAGCAATGAATCCTGTGTTAAACAGTCCGCTGTTCACTACTCACCTAAGCTTTAGGAATTAATGCAGTATTATGAACCAAAAATCAGGGAGCAAGCAGCCACAGCATCCCTGCTCTGAGCTAGGTTGGCCTGGCTCTCCACTGACCTCAGCTGAAGAGTTCTGGTCTCCATTCTCCTAACTGCTCTCCTGCAGTGTCCACTGAGCTCTCGGACTCACCTGGAGACCAGCTCTGGTAGGAAGGTCTCCCTGTGGAAGTGCAAGGTCCTGGTGGGTGGGGAATGATGGTGACTGAAGCTCTGCCAGTGGAAAAGACTACAGGAAGGAATCACGTGTCAGGTCCTAGGCAGAGAGAAGACCTGAAAAGACTCCACCACTCCCTGTCCAGCATAGGCTGTGCTCTGAGGGACCACAGCTGAGGAGGTTACAGCTCCCAATATCTGCTGCATAGGCTCACTTCCCTCTTATTTCCCTAAGGGACATTGGCCTAGAATGACAATAAATTCTCACTTCTAATTCTCTGTTCCCAAGACACCAGTTTATAATCTAGTAAATCTAATTTCCATTACACCTCCATGGATTCACCTGCCTTCCAGAAGCCCAGTCTCTTACCTCTTTATCCCTCCTTTGAAAGTGTTTCCTGAGGTCTGACACTAATGAGCTTATCTTGATTTCAGTGCATGAATCTTGTGAGTGGGGATCTGTGGTGGGTACAAAGCACCTGATGCCTTTGAAAATTGCCAAGCTCTCTTTAATATGGGGAGAATTATGCTCCTCTGGTGTAAAGGCTTGGGCCATGCACTTCTTGCCTTCACGGTCTGTTTTCCAAGTATAAAAAAAATGTCATAGTTTTGTAAAAGTTAAAAGAACTCATTTAGTCCCTTGAAATTATTGTTTTATTAATAGACATTTTCTTTGTTATTTTCGAGAAATGTTACCTGAGATAGTTACAATATAGGAGTTGTACAATTTGATTTTTAGTAGCCTTTTGCATAAGAGTGTACTACTATTACAAATTCCATTTTCAGTGGCAAATGTCAACAACACAAGTAAGGAATGCTCCCTTGATTTGAATCCTGGACACAATGGTTCAAGTTCTCAAATGATGGGACATTAGTTCTCAACTACAGCCTGTTTTCCTCTGAGGTTATTGGTTATGTCTGAAGGATGGTACTGATCATTACAACGCTTAGAACAGCTCACAAAAATATTTACCCTGCCCCCAAATGTCAATCGTGAGAATGTGAGAAAGTACAATTTAGACCAATTTCACAATACATACGAACTACCAAGGATTCAAGTTCAAATGTAAATTCAGAGGCTCTGCTGTATGTACAGAAATTCTTCATTCTAGCAATATCCCTGGTGGTATTAGAGTTGCAGGTCCAGATCCATAGACCACAATCTGAGTAACAAACCTGAAATCCTGTGTTAGAATCAGGGTGCAGCTCAGTAGGAGGGTGCTATTACGTGAGGCGCAAGTCCTTGGGTTCCATCTCCAGCATCTAAGAAAGAAAAAAAAAATCTCTGTGGATAGTACAAGGTCTTCTTTACCATGAATCATCTATGCTTGTCATTTTGAAAGAAGATTGTATTCATTACTCTCAAGAATGTCACACATTTTTTCAACTGTTTTATAAAGGGCTTTGAGTGACATTAGCTAATGTGCATTTTTGTTTTCCAAATTATTATATATCATTTTATCGAAGAGTTGTGCTGTTCAATCATAAATGCCTATGTGGTAACAACATGCTATACCCTTAATCCTAATCCAAAGTCATCCCCACCATCATCCACTCCTAGTTTCTTGATTCCTCTTATATCTCCTCCCTATAACTGTTACAAATGTCTCTCCCTATAACTGTTACATAAACATACATGTATTATATATGTGTATGTATGTAGGTGTGTGAGTATATGCATATACATATACACACATAAATATATATATTATATATATAATATATATATATATATGAGTGTGTACTTTTCAGAATTAAATGATTGCATAAGTATTATTAGGACTAGGGGGGTAGAAATAGAACATATATTATTGATCTTCCCCCCATGCAGGTCTCTCCCTATTATTCCTTCCTTTCCCCTCCTTCATACCTCTTCCCTCAGTCCTACCCACATATCTATGGTTAAACTAGCTTATGTGTAGCTTTGACTTTGGTGAGTCTAGTGCATGGGCTTGACTAGCTTTTAATGAAGCCTGGGTTTTGCTCCAGCCTCCATAAATGAGGGAAAATATTTGACACTTGAATCTCTGAGTTTGGCTAATTTTTGCAGCATAGTTTCTCCTTTTGAGAAAGACTTTGTACTTGGAAGAATATGGGGTCTCTAACAGAGTTTGCTCATGAACCTGCTGTTTGTATGTATTCAACTTTGTTTTTAGATTCCACATACAAGAGAAATTATGTAGTATTTTTCTGTGTTGACTTAGTTCATGCAGCATAATATCTTTCAGGATTTATTCTGTTCTTGTATTTTCTTGAAATGTGACATTAACTTATTTGAAATCTTTCTCTTGTTAGTGTAGATATATTACCTGGTGACAAAATTTAGAAATTTTCACACATTGCTTCACACAAACATTTCTACACATACATGTATGGAAGAGCTAAGTAGAGCATCAAAGTTGGTGAAAAGTACTAATTTTTCTATGAACGAATGCAACAAAAAGAGGAACCCAACACTCTGATCCCGATGCAGAAAAAGCAAATGATTGCCAGGCATGATGGCACATGCCTGTAATCCCAGTGACCGGGAGGCTGAGCAAGTGGACTGCAAGGTGAAAGTCAAACTCAGCAACTTCGCAAGACCCTAGACACCTTAGCAGGACCCAATCTCAAAATAAATATATGACCTGGAGCATTGGCTCAGAGGTAGAAGACTTGCCTTGCATGTGTGATGACCCAAGTTTGAAACCCAGCACCACGTAAACAACCAAGTGTTGTTGAAACAAAAAACAGATTAAAAAATATAAATAAAACTGATTCTTCCGCTCCTTTTAAAAATGCTTAAAAATTAAATATAGTCAAACATAGAAAGGGCTGGGGATGTGACTCGGTGCTTAAGCAATCCCAGGTTCAGTCCTTGTTAAAACCAAAACAAACAAACAAACAAGCGAAATGTTGCAAAGAATTCACAAAAGAGATAGTAAGTGGGTAACAAGCCCACAGATGTTTTCAACCTCACTGATAATGGAATGATTTCAAAATAGAGCTCTTTAGCATATCCCTTTCCACCTAACAATTAATTAATTTTTATGTGAATAACCGGTGTGGGGGATAACACTACAAAATATGTGTCTCATGAACTGCTATCACAAGGCAGTATTTTCATTTTTTTAAAGAGAAAGGAACAGTGAGAAACAGAGAATCAATTTTAATTAGTTTTCATGTGGCTTTTGTTGCTCTGGCACTTTTTTGTGTGTGTGGTGCTGGAGTTCGAACCTTTGGACCTGCGTATGAAAGGCAAGCACTAACTGCTAAGCCACCACTCCAGCCTCACAAGGTAGTATTTTCAAGCATTATTTGGGTCTGGAACTTTCTTGTCAACATGGAAACATAGTCAAATGTAACCTATCTTTACAATTAAAAAGATAAAATCATATGTCTCTGCATATTCCTCCTTACCCAATACTCTATTTCTCTACTCACCTTAATTTCAGGATTTCTTGGACTTTGAGTCACTTTTACTGGAAGCATATTATGTCTCCTAAGTCCTTATATATCTATGACCATTATTTCATTGTCAACCATAATTGCTGACTTGTTGAATTCATTATTTATTTCTTTTTCAGCATCACAAGTAAGTATATTAATGACTTAAGCAAGCAAGAAAATAACCATGACCATCTCGCAGATCTAGGCTAAGTTGGTTTAGCACTAAGCTGACTATAGGTAAATAGTTTCAGTTTCCGTTGCCTCTGGTTCTCTCTTCAAGTGGTTACTGGGCTCTTAGATTCATCTGAATGACAGAGTATGGAGTACATTTTTTTGAAAGTGAAACCTCCTTTCTGGGTGGCTGTTTTTAGAGCTTGTAGCTTTGTCCCAGACTAGACAGCAGTGAGAGGTCAATCATTGGTCCCTGAACCAGTCTTTGAATCTAAATGTTTCCACGGGGCTTTTTCCTGTAGAAACTGATGTTTATATATTAGATATGAGTGAGTAACAGCACATTCCTGAGAGGAGGAGAATGAGAAGTGAATCTGGGAATCCAGTGGGGATCAGGTGTGTTGCAACACATGACCACATACATAGGCACCAGGAACCACATGGTAGGTGTTGACTTCTGAAGGTCTCATCCTGTTGACTGCTTGTTTATGCTGAAGACAAGAGTATGATACTTGGAACTGATTTTTTTAAGGAAAATGATTTTTTATTTTAAGATTTACAACATTAACATACGAAGGATCTGCATAACTTTTTTTAATTTCTCAAATATGTTCTTATAGAAACATTATTTTCATGAACATAAAATATCATCTATTAGTATTATGATTTAAAGCAATGCTGAACCAAAACAGATGAGCATACAATTGAATAATCTCTACATTCAAAGGAAGTGTATTTTTAGGGTTTCCTTCTTGCCACTTTTTTTAATTTTTATTTTTGAACAACCATACAAATTTTTAACAAAATAATATAAAATGTGTATAGTTTCTGGATACTAGATTTACCCCCAGCAGTGCCCCCCCCCAATTTCCCACCCATATCCCTCCCTTCCCTTACCCACAATATCTCTAAAAAAGTATTAGGCTGTATAATATTACAACTTATCTGGATTTAACACATGATAATGAACCACCTTTCTGAATGGCCAGGGTCTAGTTCCAACCTCCACAAATGAGTGGAGACATTTGACCCTTGGTTCTCTGGATTAAGCTGATTTTACTCAGCATAATTTCTTCCATAGCCATCCATTTACCTTCAAAGGCTGCAATATCATTGTTTCTAATTGCTGTATAAAATTCCATGGTATATATGTACCACAGTTTTTGGATCCATTCATCCAGTGAGGGACATCTGGGTTGTTTCCAATTCCAGAAGCAGGAGTTTATTTCTGAAGGTGTTTATTCCCTTGAGCTTTATTTTTAACCCTCATAAAGTTCGTCTTCAGGAAACTAAACATCAGGCCTGAGGGAGTGGCCTGGTTCACACAACCATGGGCTGGAGACTTTTCATTCCATTTCATTCTATCCATTCTATCTGTGACCTCAAGCTAGTTGTTTAGATACCTGCTTCCTCATGAAGGAGTTACCATGAACATGCAGAGGAAATGTACATGAAATGAGTCAGCAGCACTGGCAAATACACTTAGGCCTGTGCAAAAAAATAAGGAGACCCCCAAAGAGGTGAGATGCACAGGTTGAGAAGGTTTTGTACTTTCCCTGGGCTGATGAAATTGCACAGACAGAGGAAACTCCTGGAGTAAGTGTTAACTATACCAGCAAAGGCAAAGCCAACCAGGAACATAATTGAAAGATAAATCACCTCATTAAGGATGCTGTCAGAACAGGCTTGGTGGGCCTCTTCATTAGGTTCACAAAAAAGTGGGGGTATTTCCATGTCTCTGCAGAAGGTCAGCCTCAACACCATTAAGCTTTGTAATACAGAATCCAGGATTTTCATAATCCAGGACATCAGAACCAGCAACACCCAGAGAAGGTGGTTCATGATAACCATATAGTGCAGGGGGTGACAGATGGCCACAATGCAATCATAGGCCATCACAGTCAAAGAAAGATGTCCAATCCTACAAAGAGGAAGAAAAAATGCACTAGGGTGGTGCAGCTTTTATTCATTATGACCTTGCTCTGTGCCTAGACTTTTAGCAACATCTTTGGGACACTGGTGGAGGTGAAACAGGTATCCACAAAGGACAGGTTGGAGAGGAAGAAGCACATGGCTGTGTGAATGTGGGAGTCTCAGATCATGGCCAGGATGATGAGTAGGATTCCAACCACAGTGATCAGGTGCATACAGAGGAAAAACCCAAATATGAGGGGCTACCACTTCTGATCCCTGACAATCCCTAAAAGAAGAAGTCCTGAAATTTGAGTATCATTATCTGGACCCATGTAACTAACAAGAAAGAGAAAATGCATGTGACACAATCATACATTTCTAACCTGCAAGAAATGCTGTCCTTTATGTTTTGCAGTCAAGTCATGAAATTCGGTTTGGTGGTTGACTCTGCTCTCCTTCACAGCACCCATTGTGCTCTCTGAATTGAAACTACTGCCTGACTCTCAGACTTTCCCCAAGAGGTCATGGATTTGAAATACTTTTGTGCATTTATGAAATAAAATTGAATGATGATCACATTCTAGACACTAAATAGGCATTGATTGATCAGTGTTAAAAACCAAAATATGATTAAATCTGAAGAGGTAGAATTAATATAAGCCATTATAAATAGGAAAAAAATAATCATGTAACATCGGATACATTAACAGTTATTATGAAGGGGAAAAAAGCAGGTGTGGAAGAGAAAGTAGGGAGGTAGTATTATTTGCTTTGGGTATTCAGGCAAGGAAAGCAGATAGGTGACACTTGCTCGGAGACCCCCAGGAAGATAGTGTGCAGAAGTGTGTGACTGGCAAGAGGCACAACAGGGAGAAGGCCTTGAGGAGGGTTCTTTTCCAGATGTGTGGTGTCAACAGGAAGCCACTGTGACAAGGAAAAGGAGCAAAGTGGAGACTGTGAGCTTCTCCCAGAGAATAGCAAAGAACATGGTGGCCTCACAGCTGCTGAAAGTTCAGAACACAAAAAGACTTTGACCAGATGCCGCGTTTTCATTTTAAGTTCACTGCCAAGGCACCTTGTGAATGAAATGGATCCCTTTGGTATTTCCACTGTTACCTTATGAGTTACCTCTTGCAATGTATAGATCCCAGGCCCCATTTCTGTTGATTCAATTCACAAGCATGATATTTTTAATTGTTTTGGAAAAAAAGTATCTTGAAGCCAATGATTGTATCAGTAATGGTTTTATGTCCATGGATCACATTACACTCCATGGTTGAAGAGAGGACTGGGAAATTTAGTAGAGACATCAGCTGAAGTATTCCAAACATGAGTCAAAGCTTTAGAGACCCAGGTTACCTGGGAAAGAGAGCATCATCCACCTTTGACCTTGTAGACTACTTAAAATTAGGGTTTGGATTGGTAGTAGGATTAACTCTCTGAAAGTCAGAAAATTTCATGGGGAATCACAACAAAGATTTATTCCCCTGATATATAGCTTCTACTTGGAAATATATTTGACAATTTTTGCCAGTGTGCAGAGTTGAACAACAGAATGGGAACCTAGATGGGAGTTGTAGCATGCACTAGTAATGCCAGTGGCTCAGGAGACTGAGACAGCAGGATTGGAAGTACAAAGCCAGCCTCAGCAACTTAGCAAGGCCCTGAGTAACTTCACAAGACCCTCTCTCAAATCGAAAATGATAAAAGGGGGGTGGCAGAAATGACTCAGTTTTTAAGCACCTCTGGCTTCGGTCCACAGTCCAAATAAATAAATTTATAATTAAGGAGAATAAAAAGAACAGGACCCTAATGAGGGAACACAAGCCAGTGACCAGTTACAAAGCACCTTACAGTGTTAATGTCCATAACAACAGGAAGAACGGATGTAGTAAAAAATGATGGGGCTTTAGCTCAGTAGTGGAGTTGATGTTTAGTCTGCATTTGGCCCTGGGTTCCAGTGCAGGAAAAAAGAAAGAAAGAAAAGGGAAAGAAACAAGGAAGAAGGAAAAAGAAAAGAATGATGGAAACGTAAGTGAAAAACTGATCTTAGATTTCATACATTATATTATTAAATAAATGTCTCTCATTTTCAAGAGCAGTGAATCTCATATGAATCATAAAACTCACAATGTCTTTTCCCCCCTCCAAATCATACTTTATTTAATCTCGCAGGCTCTTTCATGTACATTGACTGTGTATCTCCATAACTTTTGGTGTTTATGTATATTAGCACATGTGCTATCAAACACATATTCCGTCCTTGCTCTCTGGTACAATCAGAATGTAAAGTTTCAGAACACTTTCTTTAGTGAAACATAAGAAAAATAACTTGATTATGATAAGTAATTTGAAAATAATTTATCCTTAAGTGCTGGAAATGTATCTCAGTGATTAAGTGCTCGTGTGGTATGCATGAGGCCATGGATTCCATTCCTAGCACAGGGGCCAGGGGAGAAAACAAAGAAAAGAAAAGATTATTCTTAAGCAGTCCATGTTGTACCATGACATGAGTAGGAATTTCCAGAAACTTCTGAATGAAGTGTGGAAAAAAGTTTGGGAAAGTAGGAAATGAGAAAGCAAACAAATCCTTAAATATCAGAAAGAACAGGAAGCCCAGCTGTGCCAGTTATTTTAATTGTGTAGGAAAGCCGAGGGCAAAGAAATGGAAATTGCAAGAAATAAAAGGATCAAGTTTGCATTCTACAACATGATCAAATGATCATGGTTTTTTACTCCAAAACTTTCAGCCTTGCAATCATGGCAACTCAACCGAGGTGGATCAGTTGGTCCTTTTTCCAGATGCCCTCCTCAGGAATCTTCTCAGAGCTCTCTTGATGTCCTTATTCCTCAGACTATAGATGAAGGGGTTCGTCATGGGGGTGACCACTGTGTACATCACTGAGGCTGCTGCAGTAGAGTGAGAGTTTTGAGTCACAGCAGAACTAAGGTATACACCAAGGCTTGTACAGTAAAATAAGGAAACCACTGAGAGGTGAGATGCACAGGTGGAGAAGGCTTTATACTTTCCCTGAGTTGATGATATTGCACAGATGGAGGAAACTATCTTAGAATAAGAGTAAAGGATGCCACTTAGAGGAGCACCAGCCAGTAGCACAACTGCAACATATAACACTACATCATTAAGAAATGTATCAGAGTAGGCGTGATGTATCACCTGATTAACTTCACAGAAAAAGTGTGGGATTTCCACATCTGTGCAGAAAGACAGATGCAACACCATTAAACTTTGTAACAGGGAGTTCAGGACACTCATGATCCAAGATGCCAGCACCAGCAATCCACAGAGGTGGGGGTTCATGATGACAATATAGTGCAGGGGGTGACAGATAGCCACAAAGCGGTCATAGGCCATCACAGCCAAGAGAAAGTTGTCCAACACTACAAATAATGCAAAAAAGTACATCTGGGTGATGCAGCCTTCATAGGTTATGAACTGGCTCTGTGTCTGGATGTTCAACAGCATATTTGGGACAGTGGTGGAAGAGAAACAGATGTCCACAAAGGACAAGTTGGAGAGGAAGAAGTACATGGGTGTGTGCAGGTGGGAGTCTGAGATCGGGGCCAGGATGATGAGCAAGTTTCCAATCACAGTGATCAGATACATGGAGAGGAAAAGCCCAAAAATGAATGGCTGCAGTTCTGGATCCTCTGAAAATCCCAGAAGAAGAAATTCTGAAATTTGTGTGTCATTTGTTGATTCCTTGTGCTGCAGATGACTACCAGAAAAGAGAAAAATGGCATGAATCATTTTAGTACCTAGTCCTCCTCAAAGCACTCCCTCTGCTGTTTCTGATTTGGAATTCAAGACTTTGTAATGTTACATATTCAATGGTTTTAATAAGCAATTTTTCATGCCCACCAGTAATGCAAATGGAGTTCTCTCATTTTCCTGGAAATTTCTTGACAGTGAGTTTGGGTTGCTGAAATATGAATTTCCCTAGGATTCAGTAAGGCATAAAGACTAGAGGTAGATAAATTATTTTTGAAAATGCAGGTAGAAGATTATTGTTAATGTTTTCACCATAAAGGAAAGGTACATGTTTTAGGAGATACATTTCAACTTTACACAACACATACATATATTAAAACATCGATTAGTAATCAGAGAAATGCAAATGAAAACCACATTAAGATATCACCTTACACCAGTCAGAATGGCAAAGATGAAGAAAATAAACAACAATAGATGCTGGAGGGGCTGTGGAGAGACAGGCACACTAACACACTGTTGGTGGAGCTGCAGACTGGTACAGCCCCTCTGGAAAGCAGTATGGAGAATCCTTAAGAAATTA
>PVKS010047027.1:0-13017 GCA_004027875.1 Aplodontia rufa | reverse complement strand
GGGTTCAAACCCCAGCACCACATACACAACTAAGTGTTAGAGCAACGAAGGCCACGTGAAAAACTCAATAAAAAAAAAAAAGAGGGACAGTGAGAGAGAGAATCAATTTTATTGAGTTTCGCATGTGGCTTTCGTTGCTCCAACACATGTACGTGTACTAGTGTTCAAACCTACATCCTTGCGCATGCCAGGCAAGCTCCGTAACCACCGAGCCATTGCCCCAGCCCCTTTTTCTTCCTTTTTTTAAGAAGAGAGAGAGACAGTTTTATTCATTTTTCTATCTGGCCTTTGCTTCTCCAGCACTTAGCTGTGTATGTGGTGCTGGGGTTTGAACCTGGGTCCTCGCGCATGCCAGGCAAGAGCTCCAACCCTGAGCTACCACTCTAGCCCCAGATGATGTGTTTTCAAAGTGACAGTACGTCGGGCACCAGCACCTCCTCAGGGATCCAGCATATGTCTGTCACCCTGGCAGGACTTGCTGACCCCTCCCCAGCTCCTGGTCACTTGGTCTGCCTCTGCCTCTGGACATGTCCACTCTGGGCATTCTCTGTACATGACATCCTGGAACAAGTGGCCCTGGGTCTGCCCCTTGCGCTCAGCACTGTGTCTTGAGGTCGTTCACTTCGCGCCACGGCTCGTTCCTGCTGGTGACACACTGCTGGCCCCTCTGTCTGCCGAGGCACAAGCTCAGCTGTGAATGTGCGTGAGCCTGCTTTTCTTCACAGCCTGTCTTCAGGCCCTGGGCATGGATCTGGGGCTGGCCGTGCCCTCTGTCCAGCCCTGAGAAGCCCCTGCGTGGTCCTGGGCTGCCCGTCGCAGGCTTTGCTGCCACCTCTGCCCTCCAAGCTTACTGATCCCACCGCACCGTGGGCAGGTAGCCACTTGTTTGAAACAGCGCTGAGATGGGGCATTTGGATTGCTGTCCCTGCTGCTGGCTCTGGGGCACCATGGGGATACCCACTTGCTGCTGTGCAGGGCCAGGGCCAGGCCCCTGACCTGCAGGTTCTCTCCGCCCTCAGCCCATGCATCTCCTGGTGCTGGTCCTGCCCGCTGCTGACCCTGAGGTCCAGCGCCTCTGCCAGGGAGGGGATCAAGAAGTGCCGCAGGGTGAAGGTCCCAGAGGCTGATCCCGAAGCCCCGCTTGCTGCTCCAATGCGCTAACCGCAGACGCTGAGATCGGGTGTCAGCGTGGGGTGCCCACGTCAGCAGGGCTGCTCTGATACAAACCTGGTTATTTCCTTGGTCTTTGCCCAGTTTTCTTTTCCTCACTGCTTGGGCTTGGGTCCCTCGGTTTCAATCGCACGCAGCAAACCGCCACAGTTGCAATTTCATAAATAGCAGCTTCGTTTCGCTAAAGCCTCCCAGGCGTAAGTGCTGTTTACGACCTTCCTCCAGAGGCTCACACCCATCCCCAAAAATGCAAATTACAAGCTGTGGAGATAATGTGGGGCTGGGCACCGAACACACAGGCACTAATGGCCACTTGCACGGGTCTCCAGAGCAGCCCTCTGGTGCCAAGGGAACCGATACTACCTGGTGCTCATGCAAACGGCCAAGTGAGATCTCCAAGGACACAGCTTGCCTACCCAGCAGTTTCATCAGTGATGCAAAATATTTCCCATGAGCTAGGACCACTGACATCATGGAGGCCTCCCCTGGCATTCGTGAAACTTTTGTGTCCCTGTAACACAGAGCAGACAGGTATTCTGATATTAAATCCCTGTCTTGCACACAGAGAGACCGATGGGCTTTATGCAGCTCAGATGGTTGGATGAGGAAGGCTCAGCAGGGGTAGCCAAGTGCAGCCAGGCAGGCTGTGCACTGCACAATTCCTAGGGATGCTCCCTGGGTGACAGGCCCCGGAGTCGGACAATTCCACTTCTGGTTGAGTTCCAGTTACCAGCAGTTCTGTGTCCTGCCTCCCAATTGGCTGTCCCCAGCCAAATGGATGCAAATCACAAAAATCCAGGCTTATTTTCAAAGGAACTATATAGTTGTTCTCCTATAAGGCATTTAGAGGGGCTGGAGTGGCTGGTTGGTGGTTACAGTGCTTGCCTGGCATGAGTGAGGATGTGGGTTTGAACCCTAGCACCCTATATACAACGAAGTGTAAACGCAACAAAACTAAATAAAAACTGATTCTCTTTGTCTCACTGTCCCTCTGTCTTAAAAAAAAAATTAAAAAGGCATTTAGAATCATTTAATTGTATTCTGTTTTTATAGCATAGAAAGAACCATAAGATCACATCCTGGGGCTGGAGCGGTGGCTCAGCAGTTACAGTGCTTTCCTGGCATGTGTGAGGTCCTGGGTTCAAACCCCAGCACCACGTTCACAACCTAGTGTTGGAGAAACGAAGGCCACATGAAAAACTAAATAAAGTTGATTCTCTTCCTCTCTCTCTCTTTTAAAAATAAAAAAGATCACATCCTGTTATAAGCTTAAACTGACCCCAGAGATGTCACAAGGTCTTCAAGCATTGAGCCCATTTCTTTTTTAAAATTTTTTTTATTATTTCTTTGAGACAAGGTCTCACTGTTGCTCAGGTTGGCCTCCAACTCCTGGGCTCGAGCAGTTCTCCCACCTCTGCCTCTCAAGTGCTGGGGTTACAGGACATACCACCACACCTGGCTGGGCCCATCATTTTGGGGGTAGGGAAGGGACACTGATGCGCTCTCATTGGGAGGAGGGAGTCACGTGTCCTGTGAAGCCTGGTAGCACTATCTTCATACCTCCGTTTGTCCCCGCAGCCACTCTTGTCCTGTGAGTCTCCGTATCCAGATGTGCAGGTGGAAAGGAAATCAGACGCCAGGCATGGCTGACCTGGCCTCCTGGGGCCTCTGTGCTTCCAGGACCAGAGACCCACTCTCTCCTCATCGTGCACTGGCACAGATGTGCAGAGCTGGCTGGCGTCTCCTGTGTGGGGAACACCCTGGGCTGGCACGCTGATGTCCTCAGAGGGGTCACCAGGAGCTGGGACTGAGGGCTGCCTGGGAAGAGGGCCCTTCCCTGGCGCAAACTCCAGCCCCAGAAAGAGGGCAAGGGTTTCGCCCCGGGCCATGGGGCAGAAGCTGCTGGGAGACTTGCAGGGAGGGCTAGCGCAGGGGCCAGTAGACCGTGGGGAGGTGGGCTTGCTCTGGGGATGTGACCCCACGCAGCGGGCAAGGAAAGTGCAGGTACTGGCGTGACCGCGGGTGCTGGGATGAATCTGGCTCCTGGCTTGGACAGGGAGCTCCAGCCGTGTGGGGGCGGGGCCATCTCCAGGCCAGGCAGCAGTGGCCTGGTGGAGAGGAGCCAGGCGAGGAGGGCCCCCAGGCTTTGGTATAGTTTCTGTGTCCTGGGGCCATGGCGCCAGGGACCCGCCACCCGGGGCTGGAGCCCAGACGTTTCACTGCCAGGGAGCTGAAGGCAGGTGGGGTATGGGTGGAGCCCCTCTGCAGCCTCCATGGATGATCCCTCCACCCGGTGTCCGGTGTCTGTGGCCATCAGCCCTTGGCATGCCCTGGCCTTCAGGTGTCCCTCCCTCCTCTGCCTGCGTATCTTCCAGAGGCTTGTGCCCCCACTCTGCTCTTGACCCTCTGCACCAGCCCTGTTTCCAACAACAGCAGCATCAGGTTCTCAGGCTCTGCGGCTCAATCAGGCGGTGCGGCAGGCTTGAGGTGAACCAAGCCAAAACAAGGCTGGGGCGCCTGCCCTGTGCGCACTTGGCCGCCCAGGCCTTCCTGCCTCGTGGAACCCATCAACGGTGCTGGAGTGGAGCGCTGATGAATTCTCGCCTTCTCTTCCAACAGCCTAACATCGGCCACCTGGGCCTGCCCCACGGGCCGTCTGGAGAGAAGGTGGCCGTGGTGACCGTGGACACCTGTGACACAGCTGTGGCCGTGCACTTTGGGAGCTACGTGGGAAACTACAGCTGCGCTGCCCAGGGCACTCAGAGCGGCTCCAAGAAGTGAGCCGGGGAAGGGGGACCCCAGCCCCTGCTGCACACATGGGGTTGCGTGGAAGAGGGGACCCTAGCCACTGCTGCACACACAGGGTCATGTGGAGGAAGGGGGACCCCGGCCACTGCTGCAGACATGGGGTCACCTGGGGAAGGGGGGACCCCAGCCACTGCTGCAAATGTGGGTTCTCCAGGGCCTCTCGGGCACGCTGACGTGGTGTGTCTTGTATCCCCAATCCAGCCTGGCATTAGATTGCCTCCCCTGGTTAGAGCACCTTCCCTCTGAGACCTTAGAACCCTCTAGAATACGTCCCTCAGCAGTGTCTGTAAGAAGAGTGACTATGACCCAGAGGCCCACCAGCCCTGTCTCCATGGGATCACTGGCTGTGTCCCAGCCAGCACCGGTTGCTGCACTCTGAGACTGCAGTAGCTGGAAGCCACTGGGTCTCCTTCCAGGTCCTGGTGGCTTCCCTGGGCTCACTCTAACTCAGGGACAGAGAAGCTCCTACAGGGCATGTAAGGCCATCCTCACTTCTGCCTGGTAGTGCCACCCCTACAGGGCAAAGGGCTCCTACTGGACCTGTCGCTGACCCTGTACAGGTGGAACGTGGCACCTCCTCGAGGGTCCATGGGTGGAACCCT
Organism: Aplodontia rufa; assembly: GCA_004027875.1. Taxonomy (NCBI): domain Eukaryota; kingdom Metazoa; phylum Chordata; class Mammalia; order Rodentia; family Aplodontiidae; genus Aplodontia; species Aplodontia rufa. Next base: position 8,437 of record PVKS010047027.1, on the reverse strand, counting down.
GGCACCTTCTCAAGGGTCCACGGGTGGAACACTGGCACCTCCTTAAGGGTCCGTGGGTGGAACGCTTGGACCTTCTTGAGGGTCACATTTAGGTGAACCTGGTTTGGCCTGAGCATCTGATTGATGTGAGCCCAGAATACCGTCTTTGACCCAGTCCCCACCCAGCTGTGTCCTGGAATTTGGAGCCCTGGCCTGGGGACACATAGATGTCCTGGTGGGGCTGGGGTTCCATTTTTAATCCAGGAGTGTCTGGGGGCAGGGGGACGTAGAGCCCCCTTTGCCCTGACTGGTCCACCTTCCACCGTAGGAGGAGACCTGCACTGGGCATGTGGACTTGGCCCTGTGAACCCGAAACAGCCAGGTTGCCAGGTCGCGATGCGAGTGTGAGGAAACAGGCCCAAGGAGACCAGGAGGAGCCGGGGTAGCCCAAGAAGCAGGGGCCACCTTCTCTTCTGATCTTTGGTGGCCTTCTTTGGACTCCTACCTGCTCCGTGCACCATGGAAGCAGAGGCTACAGTGACCTGGCAGAGCCCACTGCCGTGGCTGCCTCTCACTGCCCAGTGTCACAGAGGATGGCTTTCCCTCCCCAGGTCCCTGGACCTCACGGGCCCTCTGCTGCTGGGTGGCGTCCCCAACCTGCCAGAAGACTTCCCCGTGCGCAACCGGCAGTTTGCGGGCTGCATGCAAAACCTGTCCATCGACGGCAGCAGTGTGGACATGGCTGGCTTCATCGCCAACAATGGCACCAGGGCAGGTACATGGGCAGGATGTGGGCGGAGTGCTCCGTGGCCACCGGCTCTGGGCCTGGCACTCTGGCCCTTTCTGTTCCATTGTGGCTTAGTGTGGGAACCAGGTGCTCCTCCACGTGAGGTTCCACATTGGCTCCCATGCTGATGCCAAGCCCTGTGCTGTGTCGCCAGGCTGTGCCGCTCAGAGGGACTTCTGTGAAGTGACCCAGTGCCAGAACGGGGGGACCTGCGTGAACAGGTGGAACACATACCTGTGCAAGTGTCCACTCCGCTATGGAGGGAAGAACTGCGAGCAAGGTAGGGCCAGTCCTGTCCTCACACCCTGCCCATGGTGGCCCCGCAGAGCCACGTGGGCGGCAGTGCACTAAGAGGCTGAGCAGGGAATTGGAGCCTAGCCCGGCCAGCTAGGAGGGATGTGCTGCCCTCCCCTGGGGCGTCCCTCCAGCCTGCTGCTGGCTCATTGCACCCTGTCCTGGGCGCGGAGTCCAACCCTGGACCCCTGCTGCCCCTGCTGAGTTTGAGCAGTGTGCGTTAAGCGGGCACCCTCATCTTAAAAGTCCTGACATGTTTAAAGCTGAGCCAAAAGGAAAGGGTGGAGGTGAGCTCACAGCGCCCACCTGAGTGCCGCCCCTGCTCCCAAACCCACGCTATGCAGTGGCACCTGCTCCTGTCCTGTGGCTGCAGTCCATGGAGTGCCACCCCACGAGGCGTGGAGGTCAGGCATTCCTTACCTTGGGCCCGTGTATCTGTGTGCTTTGGGAGGACCAGCGGTGTCCAGGGCCCCATCAGGTTCTCAAAGGAGCCCTGAACCGGGTCAGTGCTGGCTGCAGCAGGGGCACAGGGAGCAACCCCGCCCAGCTGGGCAGGTCCAAGGTGGAGGGCACCCTGCGGCCCCACCTGGGCCATGCTTACTGCCTTGAGGGTGTGCAAAGCCCTCAACGTAGGACCTGTGACAGGCACGAAGCAGAGCCAGCTTCTTTTTATGCTTGGCCCTCTGGACAGGATTAGGCTCTGCTCTGGCCGGAAGCTCAGAGTGCAGGGTGGCAGTGGCCCTCAGTGCATGCGGTGCCAGCAACCCAACCACCCAGCTCCTTCCTGTTAGTGGCTGGCACATCCTGACTCCCGCTGTTCAGGAGCTGCCGTGTTTTGGGTTCGTGAGAGCAGGAAGTAGACACCTGGTGCTCACCAGGCTGAGCCACTGGTGGGGCGTGTGCCCTGGGCTGTGTGCCCTCTTTAAGGTCTCGTAGCCACAATGGGTCCCACTGGGAGGGATCAGCCTGAGGTTCCAGGATGGGCTGCTGAGCAGATGACAGGAGCCTGGTGTAGGTGGCCTGGTCTGCCTTGCCCCATGGGTTTTCCTAGATGAAGCTGTTTGTCCCCACCCCACTTTCATTGTCCCCCAAATATTTGGAGCTTTGGGTTAACCTGTAGCTCTTTCACCTCTTTGCCTGTCGCAGGAGTGGAGGAAGAGCAGTTTGTGAGCCTGGGGTCTGGAACCCCGCCAGGCCACCGCAGGCCACACCGCAGGCTGGGTGTATACACAGACACGTGCTGCATTTGCACACCGTCCCCTGGCCTGGACCCTGAGCCACCGCAGCCCTGTGCCTCTTGTTGAGCCTGCAGGTGTGGCCAGGGCTCTTCAGCAGAGGCTGGTGTCCCAGGCCGGGTGTTTGAGAGCCATTGCTGGATGCTGAGGGATGGATTTGGTACAGGTGCAAGCCTGGCTGGGCCAGGAGCTCTCACCCTGCCCACGCTTGTCCTCTGCCCACAGCCATGCCCCACCCTCAGCGCTTCAGTGGCGAGAGCATCGTGTCCTGGAGTGACCTGGACATCACCATCTCTGTGCCCTGGTACCTGGGGCTCATGTTCAGGACCCGGAAGGAGGATGGCGTGTTGATGGAGGCCACCGCTGGCACGTCCTCCAGGCTCCATCTGCAGGTGAGTGGGGCCACATGCCACCTAGGCAGCTGTAGAGTGACAGGTGCCTGGGAGAGGGAGCCAGGGCAGGAGCCTCAGAAGGGTACCTGCCACTTGCCCCGTCTCCTTCCACACCTGCCCTGGGACTCTTCAGCCGGAATGGAAAAGGGAAACAGGAGTGGCTTCACAAGTGGCATCATGATCGCGCCATTTAGGGCCGAGACGCAGGGACCTGTGCAGCCTCGGGTTCCCACCCAGCTTCCTCTACAGCCCTTTCCTCCCTGTCACAGGAAGGGAAGCCATAAAGCCAGGAGGCAGAGCACGGGATGGTGAGGCTCCGCAGCCCCGCATAGCTCCCCCAGGGTGCATTTTAGACGGTGGCCCGGTCTTCTCCCACCATGGGGACTGGGCCTCTTTTCTGGCTAGATTAGTGGACATTTCAGAGCTCCAGGTAGAAGTAGCAGGCCCCTGGCTGTTGAGGCTGCTGCTGTCCACTGTCCTGGGGGCTGGCCCAGCGGTGCCGCCTTCACAGTGCTCCCTTCACCCTTTGGTCCTTGCTGTGTGACTTATTTGAAACAGTGTGTGAGCGTCACAGATGCTTGTAAGAATATTCCAATGTGCTCTGTCTCAAGTCTTTTACGTCACAGTTTCCACTTACATCTTTCAAGTGTCATTGAGAGTGTCACAGGTGACCATCTTTAGGAATGCCCAGGTCCCTCTGTTGGGCTGCCCTGTGACTGGCCTCCTTGCTGGAGGTGAGGGGAGCAATTCCCACCTTGTCCTTGCTTTTGAGGGGTTTCAAGTGTGCTTGGCTCCAGGCGCAGCATGGAGACCTCCTGCACAAATGCCAGGCCTCTGCTCCCCTGTCCTCACGTCTCCTCTATGGCAGGGACAGATGTTCTTGCTTAAAACTCGGCCCAGGACCCGTCTCTGCTTAGGGTCAGGCTCCCAAAATATCCCTCGAAAGCTCACCCTGTGACTTCCTGAGGTGACTTTGCCCTGACTCAGGAGCAGTCTGAGGGCCTTGCTGTGGCCATGGGGACGTGCCTGGGTGTGGCTCCCTGGCGGCTTGAAGGAATCCTGTAACCTCGTTCTCTCTCTTCTAGGCTTTTATTCCAGGTATGCACAGGGGCGCGCATGCGTGTCTGCATGTCCGTGTGCAGGTCTCCAAGTGCATGTGCTGCTGTGCACATCTGTCTACAGGCCTCCGTGTGCCTGTGTGCATCATGGGTGCACACCTGTGTGCGTGTCTGCTAGTCTGTGGGTGTGTGTGTGTGTTTGTGTGTGTGACGGAACCTGGGCACAGAATGACTCCCTTCCCGCAGGCGGTCAGCCGGCTGCCCCACGGGAGCCTGACCCGTTCCGCACGGGTCGCTGCCCTGGGCTCAGCCTCTTCTCTTGCTTGGACACAGCCACATGGGACACATGGTGCTGCCATCCTGGATAACCTGCTCCAGGTGTATCGGCTCCATGGTTGGGCAGTTCCCCTGGCACTGGTCCCCTCCATTGTCCCTGTGTGCCCGCATGGAGCCGTGGCTTGTATCTTTAACTGCTGGGCTCTGGGATCCTTGCTCTTCATCCCCAGTTGGGAGGGTGGAGTGGGTCAGGTGAGACGGTGTAAGAAGCATCTGTGCCAGGCTCCTGTTCCACCCAGGGCCAACCAGGGCTGAGAGGTGGTGTAGGCCCCATGCTTCTCCTGACCCAGGTTCCTGGCATGGCCCCAGGGCCCCTCCCACTGCCCTGCAGGCCGACCATCTGGAACCACTACCGTATGACAGGCTTGGTGCAGGAAGGGACCAGGGCCAGAGAGGGTGCCCAGTGTCCCCTCCCCCTGCTCGCTGTCAGAGTTCAGCAGGGCAGGGCCCATCTGGATCAGTTACTGGGCCACAGAGGCACAGAGTCCAACAGCGGCCTCCTGCTCTTTTCCTGCCCAGGCCACGGCTCGGCTGTTTCCCAGGGTAGCCCACCCAATAGCTGGAAGGTGCAGCGTGTATGGCAGGGCACATCACAGCTGTCATTAGCTGTAACTTCTCAAGTCCACCCGGCCCCCAGCAGCTCTCTGGGTCAAAACCTGGAAGCATAGTTCTGACCGGGGATGGCATTTTTCTGTGGTCGGATCTCTGCTGGAACAAATTAAATTGGCTGTTTTCAATCCAGGTGATGAACAGGAGCTTGAGAGTTGTCATCTGGCAGCCGAGTCTGTAGGAAAAAAGTGCATGCTCAGAAGGAGGAGCACCGACAGCCTCCAGGCTGCGTTGACTGCGGAAGTGCCTTATGCCAAGGCTCATCCACAAATGAAGGGCTTTTGCTAGGGACTGCTACAAACTCCCTGTGGAAGGCTGGGTGGTGGGAGTGGTGGCCTTGAGGGGTTCCTACGGACCCAGAAGGCTGCTGCAGGGCAGCTCGCAGAGGCCAGTCTGCCGGCACTGCAGAAGTGCCCGGGTGGTTCCTATGTGGTGCTTGGCTTGTGGGTGCCCTGGAAGCCCCCTGTGGCAGCATGCAAGGTGTGGTCATCCGACAGTCCACACAGTTTGGGTGATTGCTCTCAGGCGCCCCAGATCCTCCTCCATTGTCAGGCAGGATTACCCTACCATTGTTGAAGGCGTCTCTCAAATCCAGTGACAGACCCAGGACTGGCGGCAGCTGCTGCCTGTGCTCCTGGGGTTTGTCCTGCAGACATCGCTGCTGTTTGTGGACACAATGTCAGTTTTATTGGCAATCTGCTCTCTTCCAAGTCTTCTTAGCTAGGACAAGGAAGGAGAGCAGCAAGGGAGACTTCAGCAGAAGAGAAAGGACAAAATAGAAAAACACCACAATTGTCTTTTGAGTTTGGCTACCTATGGAGACCAAAAATCAAAATGTTATTAGTTATATTGCCTTTGTACTCAGTAAAACCATCTTCCAGTTTCCATCACAGATTCCTTCCAGGCCTGTGGGGTGTCTCTGAGCTAGCAAGCATGAGGTGTCTCCCAGCACGTCATTTTGGTGGTGTTCTAGCTTAATTGTTGGCGGAGCGCTTGGTCTGTATGATTTCTGACCTCTGCAGCATGTTGAGGCTGTTTGACTGCCCACATCTAGTCAGTGCACTTGGTGCACTTAGAGAGAACGTGTGCTCTGCACTCATCAGGCAGATTCGGCATGTGTCAAGAAGGTGAGGTTTGTTAACTGGTGTTCAGATATTCTATGTTACAGTAAATTTTTCTCCTCAATTATTGAGACAAGTAACTTTGTAGATTTATCTATTTTTTTTTAATTTGTCTGGTTTTGCTTTATACATTTTAAGGTTATGTTATTAGGTGCATTCACGTTTAGAGTTCTCTTCTGTGTTTGGAAAATAGGTTGTGTTATCCTTTTTATCTGTAGCTAGCCTCCGAGTCTGTTCTGCTTGTTTATTACAGCTGTGCCAGCTTTTGGTTGGTGCTTACATGATGCCTCTTTCACTTTCAGCATTTTCTGTATCCATATATTTCGGGAGTGTCTCTTTGAAGTGGCCTGTTAAAAGTTGGTTGGTTGGTTTTTAAATCTAGTCTGGCTTTAACTTTAAATGATCTTTACGAGTATCTTCAGTTAGTTACAATCTTGTTTTCTCATATTTCTTGCATGTGTTTAAATAAGGTGGCTTGGCTTTTCATGAAATTTAACAGTCAGAAAGAAGGGCCCAAGGGTCACCGGAGTGTTTCTTGGGAAATTCTGTGGTTGCCGTAGCTGTCTTGTCTGGGTCTCACGGTCTGTGGTTGGACCCGGATCCGCTTCCACTCTTCCACACCTCTCTCGGTTTCCAGGCTTGTCTTTATCTCCCCCGTGCTTGGCCTTTTTCTATTGAGAGCTGGACTTTTCATTGAAATCCTAGAGAACTGGACACAAGGGCAAGGGTGTCGTAGCCCTCCATGTTTGCCCCTGGCCATCCCAGAGCACTTGAGAGCAGTCCCAGCCTGGGTACAGGCAGAGCAGGGCACCGCTCCTGTGCAGGTTTGTTTCTGGCTTACTCATGGCCACCCCGAAGCTGAGGAGCTGAACTTGCCTGCCCATCTTCCCTGTGCAGGCCCTGAGCTCCAGTTTTATCCCCGTGGCCTCAGGGAACCCACTCTGCCTTTGCTCCTCAGCCACATTTTCCCGAGCCGACCATTGGCCCCACCTTGCTCACTGGCTCCTAAGTGCCTTAAATCACAGATTCCGTAAATGCATCCTTTGATGTTGTTCCTTTCCTAGGTGTTCTCAGGAGGAGGCTTGGTCCCAGTTGCCACTCCTTCATTAGGGCTGATGGGACAGAGTGTTGCCCCTGGCTGCGTTACTGTGCAGCCCCGTCCCAGGCCAGCGGCCGAGTGGATTCTGTTGTTCATGTGCACCATGAAACATGGGGGATCAGATCTCGGGGCTGAACCTGCCTGGGTCTCACATCCACGTTCCCATGGTGCCCTGGTCTGTTTCCACGCCTTCACTCTTTAAGCTCCTGAAGAGCCTTCTCATTTTGTTGCATGACACCAATTGGGCCTGGTTCTCCCACCTGCAGATCTTCAACAACTACATCCAGTTCGAGGTGTCCCACGGGCCCTCCGATGTGGCGTCCATGCAACTGTCCAGGTTCCGCGTGACTGACGGGGAGTGGCACCACCTGTTGATAGAACTGAGGAGTGCCAAGGAGGGCAAGGACATCAAGTACCTGGTGGTCGTGACCTTGGACTATGGGATGGACCAGGTGAGTGGCACCTGAGCACTCCCTGGAGCAGACGCCTGCCTCGGGCTCCCTGTGCGTGCCGGGGCCTGCAGAGACCTCCTGGGTTTGGGAGGTTCTTCTGGGACCCCGGGTTTGGTTCTCACCTTCCACCCAGGCACTCAGCTGCTGCAGGGGAGCCGGGCGTCTTCCACGTGTTGCCCAGCGGTGGTTTCTTTCAGCAAAGCGGCTTGAGCCACAGCTGCATGCTTGGCACTGTGCCTCTTAGTGGAGAGATTGGAATCACTGTGCCCTGCAGGGCGAGTGCAAGACCAGGTCCTGGAGGGGCTGTGGGGCGCTGGGAGTGCGCTGTCCCAGGCAGGCACTCGCTCCAGAGGACACACCCAGAGCGCTGGCTGCAGCAGGCTGGCTTCCACCGCCCAGCGGGCCGCACAGGATGTGCCTGCATGCATGGGGCTCTACGGTGGTTCCTGAGAGCCTTCGGAATCACGGCCCATCTTAGCCCACATTCTGAGGTTCCATAGCTGTGTCCCAGGTTCTGGGGACCTGCTGGGACTTTTGCAGATTCCCGCAAGACTAGCCCTGTGCACGCTGCCACCTGCTGCCGTGCTCCTGGTTTACCAAGCTGACTTGTGCCTAGGGCTCAATAGAACAGAGCCAGTTACGGGTGTGGAGGGTGGGGGTGCCCACTGCCTGCTGCTAACTGCCTGCCTGAGTCAGTCACCCTGGAGGTCACTTGTGGTCACCTTCCTGTCTCCTGGAAGGTGGAGGGTGCTGGCCCTCTCTTTGGAGGCCCACGTGTCCTCAGGCTCTGGGGTTTGTCCAAATGAAATGACATGGTTTTAGACTTTAGGCATGTTCTTCCCAGCAGGAAGATGCGTGTCTAGAATGGTGGGCATATACCAGAGCCCCTGCCAAGGGCACAGCACGGGATGGAGGCCATGGCCCCAGAGCCCCTCACAGGGGACAGCACAGAACAGTGGCCGTGGCCGCAGAGCCCCTCACAGGGCACGGTGCAGGGCAGTGCAGGACAGTGGCCGTGGCCGCAGAGCCCCTCACAGGGCACGGTGCAGGGCAGTGCAGGACAGTGGCCGTGGCC
>PVKS010047026.1:0-13015 GCA_004027875.1 Aplodontia rufa | reverse complement strand
TATCTTTCCAGGGGACTTAGAATCAGCACATTATAGTGTCACAGCAATATCTATGTTCATAGCAGCACAATTTACTATTGCTAGACTATGGAAACAACCCAGATATCCCTCACTGGATGAATGGATCCAAAAACTGTGGTGCCATGGACTTTTACACAGCAATTAGAAACAATGATATTGCAGCCTTTGAAGGTAAATGGATGGCTATGGAAGAAATTATGCTTAGTAAAATCAGCTTAACCTAGAGATCCAAGGTTCAAATGTCTCCACTCATCTGTGGAGGTTGGAACTAGACCCTGGCCATTGAGAAAGTTGGTCTATTATCATGTGTTAAATCCAGATAAGGTGTAATGTTATACAGCCTAATATTTTTTTAGAGATATTGTGGGTAAGAGAAGGGAGGATATGGGTGGGTCTTGGGGGGGCACTACTGGGAGTAAATCTAGTATCCAGAAACTATACACATTTATATTCTTTTGTTACAAACTTATATGGTTTTTCAAAAATAAAAAAATAAAATATAAAAAAGTTTCATGAAAACCACCAGCACCATTGGCTAAACTCTCTATAAAACAGGCATTGAATCTAAGCACCCTAATCATTGGTTAATATCTATGCAAAACAGGTAGCCACTCTTTCCAAGTCTCATCTGTTTCCACCCCCACTTCTTAGTTTTCCTGACTCTGGGAAAAAGGAGTTGCTCCCACAGGTGAGCCTCATGGTGATTTGCATTTGAAGGCCCTGAGCATGCCCAGTAATGACTCTCCACTGCTTTGCTTCTAGGTATGGAAGAATGAGGTTCATGGTCCCCACTAACTAGCCATTTCACTATGTCTCCTAAATTGTCTGATAATCATGGGAGTAGGGGTGGAGATGAATAGTACTGTGGGATCAGGTCTGCCACACAGAAGTCAAGTTCCATTAGCAACTCTGTATTGGACCTAATGCAGGACATCTCTGTTCCATATCAACTGAGGGAAGGGAGTGGAGTGTCACTCACCTGCTTATAAGGAGTAGGGGCAGTAGCCATTTTTTAGCATACAGGTAGGCAGGCTAAAAGGAATAGAGACTACAATGTAAAGTAACCAAAGAGGGCTCACAGGCCCCATTCCCCAGACCCAAAAATGAAGAAAAAGGAAATCAATTCTCCTCCTCAAACCCACAACTTCCTAGCCAAGTAGTCCATGGATAGGGTCCTAGATGAAAACCTAGAAAAAATATCAACAATCTGATTATTAAAACAATCAAATAATTAAAAGACTTAAGGAAAGAATTTAGAGAGCAATTTCAGGAGCTGAGAGACCACTTTGGTAACGAGCTAGACTTTCTGAAAAGAGGTGTAGCAGAGCTCTTATAATTGAAAAACACAGTCAACCAAATAAAAAGTTCAAGGGAAGACATTAATATCAGAGTATACTCAGTAGAAAATAGAACTTTGACTCTTGAAGAATGGACATCAGATAATTAACACAGGATGAGCAATTTTGAATGTAAGGATGATAGACAAAAAGAAAAAAGCTTCCTGAGAATGATCAAAACTTCCAAGAGGTATGGGCCAAGATCAGAAGAAATAATCTGAGAGTAATAGGGTTAGAGGAGAACATAGAACAACAAATGAATGGCATAAAGAACCTTCCCAATGAGATAGCCAAGAAAATGTTCACCATATTAGAATTGATCCAGAAATTCAAATTCAAGTTGCCTATAGGATGCCAAATAGACCTAACCAAATGAGAAAATCACTGGACACATCATATACAAAATGAATAGCAGAGAAATCAAGGAAAGAATTTTAAAAGCAGTAAGACAAAAACACCAAATCACATTCAGTAGACCAAAAAGGATTACTGGACTTTTCACTTCAGACAATATAGGCCAAGAAAGCATGGCCTATATTTCTTTCAAATATTGAAAGAAAAAAAATTATCCAAATATACTATGTCGTGCAAAACTTAGCTTAAAAGGTGATAGGAAATTAAAATACTTCCATGACAAAAACTAGCAACTTACATGAACTCAAAACCAGCTTTATAGAGAATACTCAAAGACAAACTTCAAACTGAGGAACAATTTAAAATTCTCAAATCCCATAAACAGAGGAAAGTCAATAAAAATAAATTTCACTAATAGATTTCCAAGATGGCACATAATATAGCAAAGGTTTCCCTCTCAGGGATCCAGAATCACATATCTATTCTAACACTGAACATGAATAGACTCAAAGACCCCATCAAAGGACACAGAAATAGCAGACTGGATCAAAAAACAAAATTCAACAACATGTTGCTTACAGGAGACATATCTCACAGTTAAAAATAGACAAAGATTGAAGGTGAAAGGTTGGCTTAAAACCTTTCAGGCATATGACCCAACAAAGTAAGCTGGTGTTGTGATCCTTATATCTGACAAAGTTAATTTAGACCAAAATTTAGTCAAAAGGGATAAATAGGTCACTACATCATAGTGAAAGGAACACTACATTAAAAAAAATATAAAATAGCTAACATTTATGTCCCCATTTACAACCCTTCTAAATATGTGGGAAAGTACTCAAGGACATTAAACCACTTATCGACTTCAACACAATAATATTGGGGGACTTTAATACTCCGCTGTCAACAATAGAAAATTTATCAAAGCAAAAAATTAATAAAGATATTTCTAATGTAGACAACTCTATCAATTGGATTTAATAGACATTTACAGGATAGTCCACCACCACAAATTGACTGAATTTACCTTTTTCTCAGAAGCACATTGTTTCTTCTCCAAAACAGACCATATCTTCATAAAAAAGATAATTTTATCAAGTAAAAGAGTTAATATAATCTCTTGTATCGTGTGAGACTACAATGGTATGATATTAGCAATTAACAGCAAAAAAAAAAAAAAAAACCAAAACCCAGAAAGTACATAAATACATAGAGACTGAACATGCCCTCTTAAATGAAGAATGGATCAAAAATTAAATGACAACAAAAACTAAGAAATTCTTGGAAACAATTGAGAACAATGACACAATATATCAAAATCTATGGGACAGTATGAAAGCATTCTTAAGAGATAAATTTATAGCACTGAGTGCTTTCATCAAAAATCAGAAGATCAAATAAATGAACTTATGCTCCAACTCATATCCCTATAAAAAGAGGAACGATCCATTCTCAAATCCAACAGAAGGCAGGGAATTACCAAGATCAGAGCTGAAATAAATGAAATTGAGAACAACAAAAACAACAAAATACAAAGAATTAACAAAGCAAAGAGTTATTTTTTTTTATCAAGTATTAAACCCAGGGTTCTTAACCACTGAGCAACATCTCCAGCCCTTTTTTATTTTTTATTTTGAGACAGTCTCAATAGTTTGGTTAGTGTCTCATTAAGTTGCTGAGGCTGTCTTTGAACTTGTAATTCTCTTGCCTTAGCCTCCCAATCTGCAGGAATTACAAGCATGCACCTCCATGGCCAGCTATAGAGTTGGTTCTTTGAAAAAATAAATAAAATTGACAGTCCCCAAGCCAAACTCACCAAAAGGAAGATGAAGTGAAGCAAATCAATAAATCAAAAGATGAAAATGGAGATATCACCACTAACTCAACCAAACTCCCCAGGATTATCATAATTTATTTTGAAGAACTGTCCTCTTCCAAGTTTGATAATCCAGAAGACATGGACAAATATCTGGCCATATACAACATACCCAAATCAACACAGGAGGATATGGAAAATATAAACAAATCATTCTCAAGTAGCGAAATTGAAACAATAATCAAAGACCTACTAAAAAAGAAAAGCCCAGGACCTGAAGGATTTATCAGTTGAACTCTACCAGAACTTTATAGAAGAATTAATACCTCTCTTTATTAAGCTATTCCATGAAACTGAAAGGGACAGAACCCTCCCAAATACTTTTTATGAGGTAAATATAACCCTGTTTCCAAAATCCAACAAAGACATATCATGAAAAGAAAACTACACACCATTTACCCTTATGAATATAGATGCAAAAATCCTTAATAGTATTCTACCAAGCTGCATTCAAAAACACATCAAAAAGGTAATACATCACAATCAAGTGGGCTTCATTCTACAAATGCAAGGCTGGTTCAACATATGCAAATCAATAAATGTGATTCAGCACTTAAACTGAATTAAAGATAAAATCATATGATTGTTCAATTGGTGCAGAAAAGACTTATCAAATTCAGCACTTATTTATACTCAAAACTCCAGAAAAGATTAGGATTATAGGAATATTAATTTTTTAAGAACCATTTATGACAAACCCATAGCCAACATTACACTTTATGGAGAAAGACTGGAACCATTCTCACTAAATTTCGGTACAAGACGAGGATGTCCACTCTCACCACCCTTATTCAATATAGTCCTCAGAATCCTAGCAAGAGCTACAAGATAAGACAACGGAATCAAAAAATTCAAATAGGAAAAGAGGAAGTCAAGATATCTCTATTTGCTGATGACATGATCCTATACCTAGCAGACTCAAAAAGCTCTATCAGACAACATCTAGAGCTTATAAATGAAATTAGCAAAGTAGCTGGTTACAAGATCAACAAGCATAAATCAATAGCTTTCCTATACTCCAGCAATAATTCTGCTGAGGAAGAAATCAAGATATCTGTCCCATTCCAATAACCTCAAAAAGAATAAATGCTTGAGTATTAATCTAACAAAGGTTATAAAAGACTTGTACAATGAAAACTGTCAAATATTACAAAAAGAAATTGAAGAACACTTGAGAAGATGGAAAAATATTTCATGTTCCTGGTTAGGCAGTATCAATATAATTAAAATTGCTATTCTGCCAAAAGCCCTGCACAGATTCAGTGCAATCCCTATCAATATACCAATGACATTATTCATAAATATAAAAAAAGTAATTCTGAAATTCATTTGGAATAACAAGAAACCCAGAATAGTCAAAACATTATTAAGCATGAAAGATAAAACAGGAGATGTCACTATACCTGACCTGAAATTATACGATAGGGTTACAGTAACAAAATTAGCATGATATTGGTATGAAACAGACATAAGGACCAATGGAACAGAATAGATTATATTGAGACAAACTCACAAGTTTTTAACCATTTGATATTTGACAAAGGGGGCAAAAATATAGCATGGAGGAAATACAGCCTCTTCAATAAATGGTGCTGGATGAACTGGACAGCCATATGCAGACAACTGAAAGTAGATCCTTATCTCTCACTCTGCACAAAATTCAAATTGAAATGTATTAAAAAAGTAGGAATTGAAGCAGCAAGTATACAATTGCTAGAATATAAAATCGGATCAACACTACACCACATCAATGTAAGCAATTCCTTCCTTAAAAGGATTACCATAGTGCAAGAATTAAAGCCAAGAATCAATGAGTGGGATGCCATTAAACCGAAAAGCTTCTGCACAGCTAAAAAATTAGTCAATTATGTCAAGAGAGAACCTACACAATGGGAGAAAATCATTGCCTCCTACAACTCCGACAGGGGACTAATAATCAGAATATACAAAGAACTCAAGTAACAGAACAGAAAATTACAAAGAGTCCAATCAATAAATGGGCTAGGGAACTAAACAGAAACTTCTCATAAGTAGAAGTCCAAAAAGCCAATAAATGTATGAGAAAATGTTCTACATGACTAGAAATCAAAGAAATACAAGCCAAAATTTCACTGGGATTCTAGTGCACTCCAGTCAGAGTGGCAAAAATGAAGAATATGAATAAAAACAGGTAATAGAGGCATTGTGGTGAGAAAGGAACACTAACACTGTTGATGGGACTGCAAACTTGTACAGTCACTCTGGAACGCAGAGTGGAGACCCCTCAAAATTCTAGGGATGGAATACTACTCGGCCATTAGAGAGGACGATATTATTTATAGCTTTCGAAATCAAATGGATGGAGATGAAAAGAATTATGCTTAGTGAAGTCTCCCAAGCTCTGAGACTCAAGGGCTGAATGGTTTCTCTCATCTGTTGATACTAGAATTTATGGGGAAGCAGTAAAACAGATGGCTGACCTAACAAAACCTCAAATTGAATTACTTTCAGTGTAACAGGGGGATAGCTCTCTAGGATACTTGGAGGTGTAGGGAAGGGGATGGGGAGGGGGCAGGGTATATGAAGAACTCATAGGAGTCTGGTGATTGGGAAGATGGGGGAATCATCCCAGAAGCTGATGTCATTCCTCCACAAGCTACCCATTTAACGCATGAGTTCTTCTGGGGGAAACTGCAACAGGTGAAACCCAAGGTGGTTTATCTATGCTTTGGCATTACCCCTGGATAACAAAGTTTATACACATTGATTGCTACTGTTTTGATAATGTTTCCCCCTCAACTGTATCCTGTATCTCTATATACTTCTAATAAAAAAAATTAAAATGTAAAAAAAAAAATCTAGGGATGGAACCACCTTACAATAAAGCTATTCCACTTCTGTGTATTTTCCCAAAAGAGCTAGAATTGGCATACTACAGAGACACAGATACATCAATGTGTATAACAACTCAATTTATAATAGCTAAACTAAGGAACTAGCCCAGATACCCTCCACTTGATGAGTGGATTTAAAAACTCTGCTATTAGAAAGAATGATATTGTGGCATTTGCAGCAAAATGGATGAAAATGGGAAAACTTATACTGAGTGAAATATCCTAGACAGAGAGACTTAAGGGCTGAATGCTTTCTCTCATAGGTGGAAGGTGGAGTGAATCCTAACACAGAATCAAAGTTAGCTAAGTTTATGTAATAAACTCACCATAGCGAAATTCCATATTAAGTGGGGGACAATAACTATGAAAGTGGTGGGAAAAGGGAGGGAGTCAAGAAGGGGATGGAGGAATAAGGGGTATTATCACTACAATTGGGAAAACTCAGCTTCCATGAGAAGCCCAAGTATACACAGGCAGGCAGAGAAACTCAGGAATTTCAAAAATTAATTTACATGTACATGCTCATTTCTGTTTATAGCATTTGGTGTTACAGAGGAGACATGAGATCTGGGAATGGATTTGGGGGGATAATGGACTAGGATCATTCTTTACTTACTATGTCAATATCCATGTATTCATGAATGTGCAACAATGATTCCCTTCAATAGATAAGACTGTGTCAAACAAACAAAAATGCACATTTATGAAGGTAATAAATAGAGCAAATGTTCATTTTAGAAAAACAAAGCAAAACAAAACAAAAACAAACTACCAACCAATATCCATGATGAACACTGACACAAAAATTCTGAATAAAATAATAGCAAAAGCATTCAAAAATGCATCAAAAATGCAATACACCATGACCAAGTGGGCTTCATTCCCAGGAAGCAAGGTTGTTTCAACAAACCAAAATCAATAAATGTGATTCATCACTTACACAGAACTAAAGAAAAAAATGTTAATCTCAATAGGTTCATAAAAGACCTTTTATAAAATCCAACATCCACTCATTTTCAAAACACTGGAGAAGTTAGGGATCAAAGGAACTTATCTTAACTTTCTACAGGCCATTTATGACAAACCCACAACCAACATTACACTAAATGGAGAAAAACTGAAAGCATTTCCATTAAATTCTGAATAAGACAAGGTTGTCCACTCTCTCCACATTTATTCAATATAGTCCTTGAAACCCTAGCTGGAACAATCAGGCAAGAGAAGGAAATCAAAGGGAGAAGAATAGAAAAGGTAGTCAAACTATCCTTTTTTTGCTAATGACATTATCTTATATCTGGAAGATCCAAAAAACTCCACTAGAAGACTTCCAAAGCTTATAATGAATGAATTGAGCAAATCTGCAGGGTACAGGATTAATGCCCATAAATCAACAGCTTTCCCATAACCCAAAAGTGATTCAGCTGAAGAAGAAACAAGGAAATCCACCCTATTCACAATAATCTCTAAAACAAACAAACACAAAACCCAAAAACAAACAAACAAAAAAGATTAGGAATTAATCAAACAAAGGAATTAAAAGATACTTACAATGAAAATTATAGAACATTGAAGAAAGAAACTGAAGAAGACCTGAGAAGATGAAAAGACATACCATATGCTTGGATAGGCAGAATCAACATAATTAAAATGGCCATTCTGACAAAATTGCTGTATAGATTCAATGCAATTCCCATGAAGATACCAATGACATTCTTCATATGTGTAGAAAAATCAATTTTCAAATTTATTTGAAAGAAAAAGTATACCAGAATAGCCAAAGCAATACTACATAAAAAGAACGAAGCAGGCAGTATCACAATGCCTGACATGATAGTATGTTATCAAACTTTAGTTACAAAAACAGGAAGGCATTGGTATCAAAACAGACATGAAGAAAAATGGACTAGAATGAAAGCCACACTGATAAACCCACAAATCTTTAAACATCTGATATTCAACCACAGGGGCCAAAATATTTCTTAAAGGAAAGATAGCCTATTCAACAAATGGTACTGGGAAGACTGAAAACCATAGGCCAAAAAATGAAATTAGATTCTATTCTCTCTCCTTCAACAAGAAATGAAATCAAAATGGATCAAAGACTTAGGAATTAAAACTAAAAAAAAGACTTAGGAATTAAATCAGTAACCATACAAATATTAGAAGAAAAAAATTAGAATCAATGCTCCTCCATATAGGTGCTGGCACCACCATCCTTAAAAAGACTCCAAAAGCACAAGAACTGCAAACAAGAATCAATAAGTAGAATGCCATTAAATTAAAAAGCTTCTGCACTAAAGAATTAGTCAAGAATAAGAAGAGAGTGCCTACAGAATGGGTGAAAATCATGGTCAGCTACTCCTCCAACACAGTATTAATATCCAGAATGTAGAAAGAACACAAAACACTTAATACCAAAGACACATTCAAAACAATAAACAAATGGGCTAAAGAATCAAAAAGAAACTTCTCAATGGAAGAAATAAAAATGGCCAATAAATTTTGAAAAATTGTTCAACATCTATAGAAATCAGAGTAATGCAAATCAAAGCTATCTTGAGATTTACCTCACTCCAGTCAAAAATGGTAAAGATGAAGAATACAAACTGGAGAAGTTGTGGGAAGAAAGGAAAATTTTCACATTATTGGTGAGACTGCAAGCTAGTACAACCACTCTGGAAGAAGTGTGGAGACTATTCCAAAAAATTAGAATGGAACCACTTTAAAACCCAGCTAGGTATTTTCCCAGAAGAAAATAAAATCAGCATATTACAGTGACACAGCTACATTAATGTTTACAGCAGCACAATTTATAATAGCTAAATTATGGAATCACAGATGTCCATCAATGGATGACTGCAACAAGAGACTACGATATATATAAAGTTTGTATTTAGACCCACTAAACTCAGAGTAACTTATGATCTTGTGGAAGTCTAGTTATATGGGGGGGAGGGGTAATGGGGGAGGATGGGAGGGAAAAGGGCAATTTTAAATATTGTATGATATACTTTAATCCCCAGATGCTGAATAATACTCACATGGGCATTGAAAACTAGAAAAGTAAAAGAAAAACTAAATTAGATATATATTATACATATATATAATTTATTTTGTATGAATATATATGTAAAATTTTAACTGACAGAAATTCAATGGATAAGTGACTGGGGAGAGAGTGAAGGGCAATTCTGTGCAAAGATTGGATCCAAACTACAGTGTCAAAGTGTGCATATATGATTCAGCAACAACAATTCCCTTCATTATGTAAGACTATATGCACCAATTAAAAAAAGAATATAGGGCTTGAGCGGTGGCTCCGCGGTTGCGGCGCTTGCCTGGCATGTGCAAGGATCTGAATTTGAATCCAAGCACCAACACAACGAAGTGTTGGAGCAATTAAATCCACATGAAAAACTAAATACAATTGATTCTCTTTTTAAAAAAGAAAAGAAGAATACAAATAATGGAAATTACTGGAATGTATGTGGGTAAAAGGTACGCTTATTCATTGTTGGTGGAATGGCAAATTACAATCACTTTGGAAGGTGGTGTGGAGGTTTTTCAAAGCAATAGGTATGGAACAATCATATTACTCAGCTGCTCCACTTCTTGTTGTATTTATCCAAAAAACTGAAATATGAATACTGTAGTGACCCTTGCAAAGCAATGTTCATAGCAGCACAATTCACAACAGTCAAGTATGGATCCAGCCTCAGTGTCAACAGATGAATAGATGAGGAAATGTATAATATATACACAATGAAGTTTTATGCTATAAAGAGGAATGAAATTATGTTCCTTGAGAAGAAATGGATGGAATTAGAGATGGTGATATTAAGTGAAATAAACCAGAATCAAAAAACCAAGCATTGATTTTTTTTCTCCTTAAAAAAAAAAAGGAAAAAAGAAGGAATTTAAAAGAAGTATAAGGGAGACCAGTAAAATAAAGAGAGGCATTTGAGAGGCAGGGAGGAGGGAAGGACATGGGGGAATGCAGGAGAATGAATTCTATTGAATTATGCTATGTCTTTGTATTTTTATATGACAATGAATCTTGATTTTACATGTAATTTTAATGCAGTTATAATAATAATAATAGAACAGAAACCAGTAACATAGAGCAAGAGGATCACAGAAAGAGAAGAGAGTAGAGAAAGGGGAGTTACTGGTGAATGACTGATCAAATTATGTTGCTTTCATGTACAAATATGACATAAAGAATCACACTATTAGGTATGATAGTAAAGCATCAATAAAAAATAATGAAAAAATATTTCTTTCAGTTATAAATTTAGAGTTTCAAAAATGTATAGCAAATATGAATAATTATTTGAATCTTGAAATATATCTCTATAAATTGATATCTATATAATAATTATATTATTAGCATATATTATGCAACGCTTGTGAAAATATGCCAATTTGTTTAAAAACCTCCAATACTAGTTCCTTTATTTCAAAAGACCTGTGAAATTAATGACTTGTCATTGGTTTTAATTTGAAAATAAAGAGCATCAAACATTTTTTATTCTATAAAGCTTTCAACTATGTACACAAGAAAAATTGCAACTGTGACCTTCTCTTTTCTCAAGTATTAACACTATTTTTATCAGGGCTGCTGGATTACACTTTAAAAATTTTTTAAAAATATTGATACTTGTGACTTTTTTCTATGTTGATATATATACAAAAGCAGATACTTCGTTTAATCAGACTTCCAAAAACTTTATCAGTTTCACTTGTATTTATGACAAAATTTTGATGCCTGAAATGTGCAATTTACAGATATTTTGAAAGTTTCATGCACTTAATGTGATAACATTTGAAAAAATAGTAATGCATTTAGAGTATATAAGAAAATCTACTCTAGCACATGTGAAAAGAATATTTATAAACATCTTTATATTCAAGGTAAATACTGTGATCAAAAAATATGGACACAAGAGGTTTTCAAGATGGCGATCTGAAGACAAAAGGCTTCCCCTGCACCCCCGCGACTGATCAGCATATCTCCAGGTTCTCTCCAGGTTCTCACCAGTATTTTGAGGTGCGTTTGGGGGATTAGCATTGTGAATCACCAGTCCTAATCTTATCAGTGGTTTTGAGGAATAGAGACTTAGGAGCGACCAGGGACTCTGTGTTCTGTTCCATCTCGGCTGAGAAGTGGTGCTGCTGGGGCAGCAGCTGGCCCGCTGGCGGGAAAATTGCACTCTCCTACCTACATTCCCGCCGGCCCGAGTCACATCAGCACAGAAAACCCCCACAGATTTAAAGACAGAGTTCTGGCTAGGGCCCTTCCCGGACCTGCGCTCTGTCTGGCGGCAGGATCAGTGACTGGAAATAGCGTTCATACAATCACAGAGCAGCGGTTTGCGCGGAAGAGGCGGGTGCGGGATCTGCAAAGGTATGGGAGTCGAGCAAGCGTCCTGCTTTTAGCCCCTTGTTGGTTGCCACACTCCCAGCCCGCCCCATCAGGGCAAGACCTCTTTGGGATTGCAAAGCAAGCTCTAAATACTCCGTCTGGAGGCAGCTGAAATCACAGGTGGAAACAGGACCAGAAGGCTTGGCTGAAGCCCTGAAGAAGGTGTGGGAGCAGCGAGGGCTGGGGAGCATCCATCTTTAAACCCACACTCCCTCTCCTGGACCCGCCTTCCTGGGTCTGCAAAACAGGCTCATAAAACTGTGCCTGGAACCAGCAGCTGATCACAGGCTGACTCAGCAGAAGGTGGGGTCTGAATCCTTCTCGCATAAAGGATCTGGGGCTGAGGAGTAATGGAGTTCAAGGATCTGTCCTACCACCATAGACAGAACGTCATTCATAGGTCAGAACAGCTGACCCCCACCCCTGGGATCACAGAAGTCATTTTCGACAACTACCAGCAGATGGAGCTCTGACAACATAATATCTTCTGACTTTTAGATCCCCTGAATCCAGCTTCAAAAAAATTAAAACTTGTCATATCCATCCAGAAATAGAAGATCCATTCCCTGAAAGGAACAGAGACACTCATAATATCGATACGTCCAGGGTTTTCCTATTAAGTATTTTTTTCCTCCCCTTTTTTTTTGATTTCGACTTCATTTTCTAGGTGTGTACCAAGGCAATATCTGGTGGAGTTTACTGGTTCTTCAACGTATAAAAACTCTATCAGTTTTTACTTCTCTGTTATGCTAACGTCGAAGAGCAGTTAACCCCTACACTTCCTTTTTTTTTTTTTTTAATTTTTTCCCTTTCCTTTTCTTTTCTCTCTCTCCTGTTAGGGGGAAAATTAACAATAATAGTTCTTCTTATTTTGGTAGCCTGTTTTTAAGGTTTCTTTCTCTTTTCCTTGTTTTCCTTTTTAGCATATCTCTGATTCCCTCTTACCCATCCGTCCTAGCCCTGTTCTCATTCTTGAAAAGAAGGACTCTGGTCAGTGCATGAAGTAATTGAAATATTTTATGCCTGAAAAGCATAATTCTCAGAGAACACATCTTCCCTTAAATTTGAGCAATAACCCAAATCTTGCCAATAACCCTTTTACTCTTCCTATATTAGGCCACAGCTATCC
>PVKS010047025.1:0-13018 GCA_004027875.1 Aplodontia rufa | reverse complement strand
TTCCAGGCTTGCCATCTGTAACCTGAGGCAGCACTCTTCCAGGCTTGCCATCTGTAACCTGAGGCAGCACTCTTCCAGGCTTGCCATCTGTAACCTGAGGCAGGCAGGGTGGACATGACTTGAGGAACTAAGATCGCAAGGAGAAAGGACAGCAATGAAAAAGCACATAAACGAGACCCAGTTTAGTGGTATTTCTCCTAAAAGCAAGCATTTATTTGAAAATAAAAGGAAAAACAATTTTCTTAACTACAGATAATGTAAACAAAAAAAACTAAATGCTTTTAGAGAAAAGGATAGAGAGAAGGAGGGACGGGGGGAGAGAGAGAGACAGAGAGAGAGAGAGAGAGAATCAATTTTATTTAGTTTTTCATCTGGTTTTCATTGCTCTGTGGTGCTGGGGTTCAAACTCAGGTCCTTGCACATGCCAGGTAAGCACCCTAACCACTGAGCCACCATTCCAATCCCCCAAATGCTTTTATGATACTAACTATAGATGCTGCTGATCTTAAATCTGTAGCCATGACTACTAGCCCTTTCTATATTCCTACAATGTAATTCATAGGACTTCCTAGGCGAACATGTTGTGAACAATGAGAGCCAATCATGCCTAGGATGAATTTATTGTAGTCCAGCTTGCATTGCAACAGTTACCAGGAAGAATCCAGATCCAAGGGTCCTGGCTCTGCACCTGGTAGCACAATCTGCCAGAGAAGTGGAAGAGCCATCAGCTGGTGTGAGACCATGGTCTCCTGTGACCTCAAGGCCAGCAAAAGCAAACTAGACATGGGTTTGTGGAATTCTAAAAAAGTTGGAAACCATCTTTCATTATAAAAGAAACTTATAAATCACACAAAACCCTAAGACTCTTCTCCAGCTTTCCTTCTTAAAATCCTACAAATGCGCTTAAAGAGAAAAAGCTCAACGATGTACACATTTAAAAATCAAACCAGAATGCAGACATTACCCAACACAACTGCCAGCTCTAACTTCTCCTCTGTCTGCCCTTAGGTGTTTCTCAAATACACACTACTTTTCCTAACTCAGCAAGGACTGGTACCTACGCGGTAGCTTGGTGAGTTCTGAGCTTTGTTCCACAGCACTGCTCCCTAGCCCAGCAGCACAAAACCAATCAGGTAACGACCTGTCACTTACACCTGCACACGTCTCTCCTGTCACTCCCCTTCTCTCCTCACTTACCACCCCAGCTCAGACACTTCTACAACTCACATGGACACAGACCTCACTTCATGTGGCTTTCCTTGCTCCAACACTTTATTGTGCACATGGTGCCAGAGAATGAACCTGTGTCCTCGTGCATGCCAGGCAAGCACCATAACTGCTCATTTACCACCCCAGCCCCTGTTGTTTTTGTACCAGGGATTGAACCCAGGGGTGCTTAACCACTGCGCCACATCCCCAGCCCTTTTTATTTTTTATTTTGAGACAGGGTCTCACTAAGTTGCTCAGGGTCTAAGTAGCTGAGGCTGGCTTTGAATTTAAATCCTCCTGCCTTAGCCTCCCAAGTCACTGGGATTACAGGCATGCACCACCATACCCAACAAAAGAGAATCAGTTTTTATTTATATTTTCATCTTTTTTTTTCCCTTCCTGACACTTCACTGAATATGTGGTGCTGGGGTCCTCATACATGCCAGGCAAGTGCTCTACCTCTGAACCACTGCTCCAGCTCAACAAAGCTATTTTTTGTTGGTGGTGGTGTTGCTTTTAAGCGACAGTGAGAGAGAGAGAGAAACAATTTTTGTTTAGTTTTTCATGTGACCTTCATTACTCCAAGACTGCTGTGTACGTGGTGCTGGGGTTTGAACTCGCACACTCGGCGCATGCCAGCCAAGAGCCATAACCACCAAGCCACTGCTCCAGCCCCTCAACAAAGCTGTTCTAAGGGCACTGATGCATTAACACTTATAAAGCACATACACCAGGGCCTTGTATATATCAAATGAGCAGATAACTATAATCGCCATCCCTCCTGCCCCACCCCGCCAGTGGACTACTCATGTACGAAGTATTCACTCCACAGATCTGTGGAGTCCTCTGTACTAGGAGATGGAGATATAAACGCACATCAAACTGGCCCTCTGCTGCCGTCACGCATGTGGCCGTGTCTCCTCCCTCCCCACACCCCTTCTTGCAGACACCATACTTATCTTCAAGGCCGAGGCCCAGCCCCACATGCCTCTTGGGGCGAAGCTCTGGTTTTGCCACATCATACTGTGCAACTTCCCCTCGGTGACTACGGTACCTTTTGTTCCTCATTTAAAGTTCTTAACAGTCTACCCTAGTAATAAATAATAACACCAGTCTACCCAAACTATGATTTCTTATGCAGACAGTAGTACATCTACTCCATTCAATTTTAAGATCCCTAGTTGGAAATAAATGTATCATTTCCATCTCTCTAGAACCTTAAGAGAGTACCATACACATCACATTCTGCAAAACTAAGTAAATCATGGAAAGATCTAATATTCGACCATGCTTCTTTAAAACAATACTAATTTTTGATAACACCTAATCCACTTCTTACCTCATCCAACGATCCCAGCAGTTTACCAAGAGGCTTAGGAGTACTGACGCTGTCCAGGGGCGTGCTGGGCCGCGGCATCGTGCCAGACATCGTCAGGGAAGGAGCTGGCAGTCCAGGAATGAAAACCTTTCCCACCTTGGAGGAAAGAAGTGGGGAAAAGACTGGCTTTAATGAATGCACTGTGTCCTTAAATAAAATGCTAAAGCATGTTAACCACAAATTTAATATGTCCAAGTTTATACTCACCAAACACAACTAAAAAAAAACAATATTTCAACAGTTTTTCAAATTCCACCATCAACTGCAAATACCTTGACCTACTTCCTCTTGTTTGATTCCTTTTATTGTGTTCAAGAAACAAGGAGAATGATAAGATCATCAAGTACAAAAATCCACACAGTATGCCTGTTCCTACCTTATAGGTGTAGTAATTTTGCTAGGAAGTCTCAAAGCAGAGAAAAAGGACACTTACTTCCAGAGGCTCAAAAACTGCATATGGTTCAAAAACTGAAAGCTGACCCAATCCTAAATGTTCTCAGCTCACCATCTCTACCCCAGACAACATCACTCGTACCGAATTCTCCACTGGCCTTAAAAGAGCAGATAATCCACGCTAGCCATCCAGCATTCCAGAGACCTGGAGGGCTCTCCAGGAAAACACCACAGAAATTCAGCTCCACACAGGCTGAAAACTTAGTAAGATCAAAGGCAGATGCTCAGAACTAAAGTTGCATTCCAACAATATGGTTATAATGTTAAAATATTAATCAAAAGCTAACAAAATAACAAAAACTGACAGAATAA
This sequence comes from Aplodontia rufa, assembly GCA_004027875.1. Lineage (NCBI taxonomy): Eukaryota > Metazoa > Chordata > Mammalia > Rodentia > Aplodontiidae > Aplodontia > Aplodontia rufa. The sequence continues at coordinate 9,666 of PVKS010047025.1, read as the reverse complement.
AATCCTAAGACTTAAAAATCAAAACTGGGGGCTGGAGCGGTGGCTCAGCGGTTTCGGCGCTTGCCTGGCAAGCACGAGGACCTGGGTTCGAACCCCAGCACCACGTACACAGCTGAGTGTTGGAGCAACAAGGCAATGTGAAAAACTAAATAAAGTTGTTTCTCTCTTTCTCTGTCTCTTTCACTGTCCCTCTCTCTTTAAAAAAAAAAAAAAATCAAAACTGACGCTGAGAACTAGCAGAGTACAAAGTTTTTAAAAAGCTATCTGAAACCCCAGTTCATGAAATGACAGAGAAAGCACATTCCTCATTACTCCTCCCACAACTCACCTAGTGAAAAGTAAGAACTAGAAAAGATAAATTAAAACTTCTCAAACTTATAAAGAAATTAAGAGAACATTCTCAAAGATGGGAAAAGAGACAGGATCAGTGGTTTTTTCTTGTTGCTTTCAACTCCTTGTATAACAAGACCTATGGCCCAGACCTTCCAATGGTCACACACAAGAGACCTTAAGAAACCTCGTTCTTTTTTTTTTTTAAAGAGAGGACAGTGTGAGAAAGAGAGAGAGAGAGACAGAGAGAATCAATTTTTATTGAGTTTTTCACATGGCTTTCGTTGCTCTGACACTTAGTTGTGTACGTGGGTGCGTGTAGTTACGCACGCCGGGCAAACGCTGTAACCACTGAGCCACTGCTGCAGCCCAAACCTTGTTCTTTCTAATCAAAGTTTTGGCGAAAGTGTGACCAAGCAGGACAGAAACACCATACCTGCCCTACTCCAGGCAAACCACGAAAAAGATGTGTACTCCCCACCCCTTCACCAGAAGTATGGCCTAGAAACTGTGGTAGAGCTCTCTCATCCCTTTGCCAGGACTCGGTGGCACCCCTCCCTCAGCCCAGGGGCTGTTGGCCAGGCCAGGTCTACACCCTGCTCTGCAGGGACCAGGTACATCTCTCCTCCTCCTCAGGGACTGCTGCTGCAAGGTCTGCAAAGCTGTGGCAGAGCCCTGACCTTCCTGCCAGGAGGTAGCACCTCTCCACCTCTCATTCCATGCAGAAGCTGGGTGGGACAGGAGCCTGGGCTGCCATCCTCTCCCCTGGAACAAGGAAATGCACAAGAAGGGAAAGATCAAACAACAGACTTGTGTGGGAGAATAACAACATACCTAACAAATATATGTCTGGAGAAGCAGGAGAGGAGAAAAAGCGTGAAACTTCAAACATGAAAAAATGATGCTTATCAAGACGATATTGGGGGCTGGGTATGTGGCTCAGTGGTAGAGTGCTTGCCTAGCAAGTGCATGGCCCTGAGTTTAATCCCCAGTTCCTCAAAAAAAGAAAGCACAATACATACAATGTGATCCCATGTAAAATAAATAAATACATATACACATATACATATATGCATTAAGAATACTGAAAAGGAGGGGTTGGAGCTGTGGCTCGGTAGTTACGCACTTGCCCAACATGCGCAAGGATGCAAGTTCAAACCCCAGCACCACATACACAACGAAATGTTGGAACAACAAAAACCAAATGAAAAACTAAATAAAACTGATTCTTTCCTTCTCTCTTACTGTCCCTCTCTCTTTTTAAAGAAAAAAAGAGAAGAAAAGAATACTGAAAATGTGGTCTGGAGTAGTGATTCGGTGGTTACAGCACTTGCCTGACATGCACTAGGATGCAAGTTCGAGCCCTAGCACCATGTACACAACAAAGTGTCAGAGCAACGAAAGCCATGTGAAAAACTAAATAAAATTGATTTTCTTTCTCTCTTAAAAAAAAAATTAAAAGAACTACTGAAAATGTGTTTTTTAAAATGTCTCAACACTTTCCAAACTGAATGATCTTAGGTATAAGAAGCTATAATATAATCTAAAAGATTAAACCCAAAGAAATCCACAGCAGACACATGATAATGAAAGTTCTGAAAACAGAAAACAAAGGAAAAAAATTTTGAAAGCAGCCAGGAAAAAAAAAAGAAATCACTATTATAGTGGACAACAAATCAAAAAACAGATTTCTAGCAACCCAGAAATAAGGGGCACATTTTTCAATACTCAACAAAAGGACCCTGAACCCAGAATCCTACAACCCAGGAAATGATTCCTCCCGAATGAAGTGCAGACATCCTCAGATGAAAACTACAAGAAACCTAAAGCAGCAGACGGGCACTAAAAGAATGGCACACAAGGTGACCCAAAAAGAAAGGAAATAATACCAGGAAAATCCGGGACATGCAATTAATTTTTACATTATTTTAAATCTATTTTGTTTGACGTTTGAACCCAAAATCTGCAATATTATCAGAGGTGGCTCTATTTCATAGGTAATACTTAATTAAAACAAATGATTCATATAATAACACCAAAAAAAAAAAAAACAAAAACCCTGCAACCTCAAAACCCAGCAAATGACAGGATGCTAAGTTCCCTGTGCTTCTGTTTGTCTCATGTATCATGGTCTGAGTGCCAGAAAAGCAGGCAACCCAGAAGCAGAAACAGGAGCAAACAAAAGGAGGGGCAGGGTAAGAAATCCTGTTCTCACTAACCAAAAGACTAGAAGGGAACAGTCTAACCAGACAGAAAGCTTTTATACAACAATCAAGACAAAAATCTGTACCGTGATAAAGACACCAGCAAGCCAAGGGCAGCAGCGCGTGCTGGCAGCCTAGCCACTCCGAGGCTGAGGTGGGAGGGCTGAGCTGGAGGCCCGCCTGAACAATGGGAGACCTCGCCTCAAGAGAAGCAAGCCTTGTGTGAAGACCCTGCAGCGTTCCTCCTCTAACCTGACCAGTGAGTACGCGAATGCTCGCTTCACTGTTCTCCACATGTGCACGCATGCTTAAAGCTCATCATCTAAATCTGTAGAATGCATCTTATTTTGTATATCTGTATGTAAATGTCACAAATGTTAAAAAAATAAGGTAGCTAACATATACCACATTCAACATAATGAAACTTTACTTTTAAAAAAATTGGTAACTTTCCAAAGTTACCCAGATACCAATTTCAAAACTGTAGTTAAGCAGCTGGAGCGGTGGCTCAGCAGTTAAGATGCTTGCCTGGCATCCACGAGGACCTGAGTTCAAACCCCAGCACCACATACACAACTAAGTGTTGGAGCAACAAAGGCCAGATGAAAAACTAAATAACGTTGTTTCTCTCTTTCTCTCTCTCATTGTCCTCTTAAAAAAAAAACAAAAAACCAACTGTAGTTAACTTTATTTTCTTAATAATCGACCTACACTCATTCAAGGATTCCCATCTGAGGCAGGTTCACAGTGCCAATGCATATAATGACAGTGAGCCCTAATACTCCTAATTAGGACCAGCCTACTTTCAACTACGTACAACTATTACTCACCCGAACCACTCCTGTATACAGTACCAGGTTTCCACTGCCTTCCAGGATCAGCATGGTGTCTATCTTCTACAAAAAATAAAAAAAAAAACAAATATTTCCCATTCTAAGCACATTAACAGATGCTTTAGCTGAAAAATCTAATGAATCAAAATAATTTTCAACTTCTCAAGAACTGTGCCTCCATTTACCTGCACCGGTGCTGCATCCTTTGCATGTATGCTGGTGACAGAGCCAAAGATGAGCTGGGTTTTATCATTACTTTCTTGAAACTTCACACAGCTAAATATTAAAATTTAAAAAGAAAGAAAGAAATTGATGTATGCAACAACCCCATATGATCTTCTGAGTGTCATACAAAAGGAAGGGTGGTTTTAAAAAGTTACCTACTATAATAATTCCATTTGCCTGACTCTCTCAAATAGCAAATTCACAGATGGAAAACAGGTCTGCAGTTACCAGGGGTGAACTGCCTGGGATTCAGGGGCAGCAGTCATGGCGTAACCATAAAAGGGAGTCTAAGTGGAATCTTCACAGTGATAAAGGCAGTTTTATTGTGATCGTGGGAGCATTCACAAACCTACACTGTGAAACAACTGCATGGAACCCTAAACACACACAAATGAGCACCTGTAAAACTGAGGAAGCCTTCCCACACCAGTTTCCTGGTTTTGATACGTTACAGTTATGCGACATGTTGCCTCTTGGGGAGAAAAACTGCAGGGTAGAAAGCACCTCTCTACTATTCTGGAATTTTGGGGGATCACTAGTTATTTCTAGATGAAAAGATAAATCAGTAGACAAAAGACCTGAATGGACATGTTCATCTAAGATGATGAGTGAGTGGCTAGTCACACAAGAAGATGCACAACATCAGAAGGCATTAGGGAATTGGGAATTGCACACTGAAGCCGTATCACACCCACTAGAACAGCTACAAAGACACTGACAGTATCCAATGTGCCCAGGAAAAAGATAAATGAAGCTTCATGTTTCTGGTGGGAATGTAAAATGCTGCAGCCTATTTTGAAATCAACTTGGTAATTTCTTAAAAAGTTACTCAAGAATTTACCATTCAACCCAAAAATTCTCCTCCTAGGTATCCACCCAAGAAAAATGACATCATGTACGTCCTTACAAAGATACAAAGTTCATAGGGCCATAATTCACAATGGTCAGAGTGGAAACAAACTAAATATCCATCAACAGTGCATCACAGTGATGCACCCACTGTGGTCAATCTACACGGCAACAGGAATGAAGCAGCCATGCATGTCACAACGTGGAGGATCCGGGAAAGTAATGCAAAATGAAAAAAACTCAACTCGAAAAAACATGCACAATTGAACAATTCTACTTACATACCATGTCCGAAAATGCTAATCTACATCATAAAGGCAGAAAGCCCAGAGTGACTACAGGACACTGACCACAAACAAGCACGAGGGAATCTTTTTCTTCAATCTATACATTTTTCTTTTAAAGGTTTTTTTTCATGGTGATAGAAATGTTTAAAAATGGATTGTGGTGATGGCTGCATAACTGTAAATACACTAAAAATCATTTAATTATACACTTAAAACAGGCTCATTTTATGATTTATAAATTATTCTTCAATAATAGTTACTAAAAAAGAAAGCAGGCATGAGGGAGGCCCTGAGTTCAATTCCCAGAACCACTAAAAAAAAAAAAAAGGAAGGAGGCAGGGAATGAGGGGAGAAGGAACCTTAAAATATTTAAGGAAAGAAAGGGGAACCACGTGCACTTACCGTAACTGGAGCTGAGACTCCACTAAAAAGCACAAGAACTTCTGTCCACACAGGTCAGTTGTAATGAACACTTTTGAGGCCTGTGAACTTTTCTCTCTGCAATAGGTACATTAATAAATTGTCAGCACTGGTCCAAAAATCTAAAATTCTGCAAGAAATCTAAAAACTACTTGGATCAAGCAATAACCTTGAAGACACAAAATGTGTGAATTAAACTACATCATCAATGCCTCTGATCAACCAAGGAGAAAATTAATCTCTCAGGTTCCAGCTTCCATGAACTCGTTCCTCCCTCTGCATTTTCAAGGCTCTCCCTGCTTTGAGCACAGTCCTAGTGCTCTAGGCCCCACATGAGGAGCCCTGCAACACAGTCAATGGACTGCAGAGCTGCACACCTGCAAGCCAACTATTCAAGAGGCCAAGGCAGGAGGACGGCAAGTTTGAGGCCAGCCTGGGCAATTTAGCAAGACCCTGTATCAAAATAAAATAAAAAGGGATGGGGATGTAGCTCAGGAGTAAAAAAAACACAAAAAGGGATGGACTAAGGGCTGGGGATATAGCTCTCAATGGTGGTAACAAACCCAGGTTTGCTCCCCAGAAGACAAAAAGAAAAAAAAAGGCTGGTGTGACTAAATACTAGATGATATATTCTTAATTTGGTTAAAAATAAAAATGGTATTGTGATTAGGGAAGAAAATATTCTTACTTCTTAATAAACACTAAGGTATTTAGGGATAAAAGTTCATATAAACTAATTTTCTTTCGCATAGGTCACTGAAGACAAAGATCTCCTTGACGGTTAAGACTCCCACTAGGAGTCTATGTGCCTGTGTTCACCTCCTCAGCTCCCATTAACCTTACCTACCCTCTTTCCCCACCACCCCCCTAAATGCTCTAGCCAAGGTCAACATGAACTCACTGCCCTCCCAGTACTGCAGTCCAAGCTCCATCTCAGGGCCACGAAGCACCAGCCCCGGGCAATTCAGGCGCCTCTTTCCTCTTGAAGTGTGCTTTTCCTAAGTCTGATGAGAGCCCCTGCTGCTGCTCCCATCAGACCTCTCTTGTTTTCTCTCTGCAACAGCTCTGTCTCTTTTCACCCCCCATCAAACCCTAAGTTTCCAGACTTCAGCCCTAGCCCTTTTCTGCTTCTACACAACTGAGTTTTAACTATTTGGAGGTCATAGACCCCTTAAGAACCTAAAGACTGTTAAGGCACCCTGCTTAGGAAAGGGCCACACACTACATACTACACACATGTGATTACTCAACACACTGCCTGAGTTAAGAGAAGCCCTGCAACTCGCTCCAGGCACTGAAGCAAACAACTTCCACACCCTCCTTAAGCTGCAATGCACCTCCTTTGCCTTGGCAACCTCTTGCAAGTCACAACTCTCCTATTTATTGCTCTGCACTTTCCCCTGGATTTACAACACACACAACGTGCCTTCGTGCTGCCAGGCACAGTGGTGCATACGTATGTCCCAGGAGCTCAGGAGGCTGAGACAGGAAGATCTCAAGTTCAAAGCCAGCCTCAGCAACTTAGTGAAGCCCTAAGCAACTTAGCAAGACCCTGTCTCAAAATAAAAAATAAAAAGGGTTGGGGATGTGGCTCAGGGGTTAAACATCAAAAAAAAAAAAAAACAGAAAAGAAAAAGTACCTTCTTGCTACTCCAATCCAACAGAACAGACCTAAGAGCAGTCACTCTTTCAAACTTCCTATTCCTCAGCTCTTTCTCTTCCCTTGACCAAACTTAGTGGGGGAAGCTATAATTCCCTGAACAGGCCACAGGCTCACTTGAACTTCTGTTCTAAGCTCGACCATCTAGTGTGGTCTTTCCCACTCACCTGCCCAGCCAATGCTTACCTATCTCTCCAAAGCCTTGCCAGGACAGGTATCAGTCCCTCCCGTGCCACCACCACCCTTCTGCTCTGTCTCCCTTTTGAGGACAGGGACAGTAATTTTGTTCTGTTTATTTATTTCACTTAGGAATAGTAACTTACTGGTCTGTTAATTAGCACACACATTGGCATACGACTAAATTAATAAAGGAATTATTTGGGGCTGGAGCGGTGGCTCAGCGGTTTCGGTGCTTGCCTGGCAAGCACAAGGACCCAGGTTCAAACCCCAGCACCATGTACACAACTAAGAGTTATGTTAGAGCAACTAAGGCCATGTGAAAAACTAAATAAAGTTGTTTCTCTTTCTCTGTCTCTCTCACTGTCCCTCTCTCTTAAGAAAGAAAGAAAGAAAGAAAGAAAGAAAGAAAGAAAGAAAGGAATGAATTATTAGCTGGGTGCAGTGGCACACATCTGTAATCCCACTGGCTCACGAGCCGAGGCAGGAGGATCACAAGTTGAGGGTCAGCCTCAGCAACTTAGTGAGATCCTGTCTCAAAATAAAAAATCAAAAGGGCTGGAGACGTAGCTCAGTGGTTAAGTGCCCCTGGGTTTAACTCCTAGTACCCAAGGTGGAGGTGGCGGGAAGAGGACTTATTAAAGAGAACATAAAAGGAGAAATGTCACACAGAACAGAGATCAGTAGTTATGGCACTTGCTTGGCATGCACGAGGACATGAGTTCGAACCCCAGCACCAGGTCACAACAAAGTGTCAGAGCAAAAGTCACATGAAAAACTAAAATAAAAGTTGATTCTCTCACTGCCCCTCTCTCTCACCAAGGGGAAAAAAAATTAAAAAAGGAAGCCTCAAGAAAAATACCTATTTTTCCCCCTTTCTTGGTGCTGGAAAGTAAAGCCAGGGCCTTATGCATGCTAGACCAGCACTCCACCACTGAGCTACATCCCCAGCCTTAATACCAAGTGTTTTCTGAGACTTTTAAGCAATGTTTTTGTTTAAATGTAAAATTACATACTCCAAACCTTATATTAGTAACTGGTTCTGTCCACAAATGATCAATGCACAATTCAGGAACAATTGGCTCTGTCTCTGGTGCAAGAAAGGAGCCATTAGAATTGCTATTTGGAGAATGAGAAATACTGTGTCTCTTTGGAGATTGATTATGGCTTGAAAGGTTGAACCTCTGCACCCCCGAAAAAGAGTGCACTCCTAAGGCAGGAGAGTGAGCACGGCTGCAAAAAAACAGAGGACAGAAGGGCGTTACAACTGTGACTCAGGTCCACACGGTACACACTTAACCACACTGCCCAAAACGCCACACACGAGCTCAGGGCAGAACCCCAAGGGGAGAGAAGAGCGTCTTTTCAGTAGCTATTTACATGATTTATGTCAAGAGCTATACCATACTCTAAAGACTGAGAATTCTTGTTAAAGTAATATATATATTCAACAAAAACAGACGCAAATATGTGTGTAGTATGTATATACGTGTGTAAAAACACACACACACACATCCGTCTATATCACCAGGTAAATAGATTGGTATCAGCTATTAAAAACAAAAGAAGAAAGAATATAAATTAAGGTCAAAGAAAACCACTGGAATGTTTTTGGAATTAATATTCATGAAAGTGCTGCCATGCAGTGGTAGAAACAAAGCAATCGTGTGGCAGCATCAACAGCTTCTAAATAATTCTCATCAAAGAAAAGTGACAGAGTAGACTTAGGGGACTTAGTAAAGGTACAACAGGAATTGTGGGTATTCCCCTCTAATATACCCAAGGCTTGTCAACGAAAACTTAAGTCCTCTAAAATGAGAAGAGAAGGCATCTGTTGCTGGGGCGCTCCCACCTGAGGGCCGCCATGTTGGAAATGGAAGGCGAGCGGGAGTGCAGGCTGGGGGACGAAGTGGAGCGGCTCTGACTGTGAATGGAGGAGTAATTCTGGAAAGGCGAAGCCACAGGGGACTCCCCTTTGGAGAGGCTTCTGAGATGGGCGGTGAGCGAGCTGCTAGTGGCCGCGGTCTGTGGGGTTCCCCCCTGATCAGAGAACTTTAAAACAACGTTCTCTTCCTTAAGTCAAAACAAAAGTGGAAAAAAGAGACAATCATTAGACCAAAGAAGCAACTTCCATGCGAGAATGTAGGGTAGAGATCAGCTACTAAAGTAAAGACGTAACTTAATTTTTTTTTCCTGAGAAGCTCAATCTATCCCACAAACGATTCACCCACAAAGTCATGAAGGAATGAATCAGTGGTACCTATTTTTCACTTTAAGGAGTGGCATTGGGGCTGGAGCGGTGGCTCAGCGGTTTCGGCGCTTGCCTGGCAAGCACGAGGACCCGGGGTTCAAACCCCAGCACCACGTACACAACTGAGTGTTGGAGCAACTAAGGCCATGTGAAAAACTAAATAAAGTTGTTTCTGTCTTTCTCTGTCTCTCTCACTGTCCCTCTTTCTTTAAAAAAAAAAAAAAAAAAAAAACCCTCTACATCTACCCCTAGTCTGTAAGTGGACATGGGGTCCCAGACTCTCCTGGGGTCCCCTCCACAGGTTTCTCCCAATAAACTTGTGTTATCTCATTAAAAAAAAAAAAAAAAAGGAGTGGCTTTACCTCTGGCTTGACTCTCCGGAGAGTCCACACAGAATGCACATTCTGAACAGCGTCATAGGTCATCACAA
>PVKS010047024.1:0-13014 GCA_004027875.1 Aplodontia rufa | reverse complement strand
ATGGAGCCACCCACGAGCACTCCAGACTCCTTATTCAACCCAAACATTATCAAGGGAAGACCCAAAACTGCTTGCCCCAAGTCTCCCTTTCCTCAGCAGGAAGTAACCAGATTCGATCGTCACCCGAACCCCCACAGCAGTTTGGGTTTCCCTAAACAGAGTGGAGAATAAGGCAGAAAAAGTTAGGCAGTTCAGTGTAGGCAGAGCAATGTGGGTCAATAAGGAGATCATCTTTCCTGAGAAGGCAAAGACATCCCCCAATGCTAATGAGGATCTGATAAGACAGGCCCAGATTCAGACACTCCCTGCTGCTAAGCAAGGGACCACAATCTTTCTTGGCACCTAAGGCATGGATCAAAGAACCTAATGCATGGATCAGAGACTGGACCAGAATTCCCAGCGCTTGTACAGGGGCAGGGAAGCAGTGACTAATCCAGGAGAGGTTGTCATATAAAAGGGGCAAACCTCACTGCCTCATCGGCTCTGTCCCCTTCCCCCACTCTGAGGGAAGTCTGCTCTTTTCCCTATGCTTTACTTTCTATGCTTTCTATAATAAAACTTGTCTGCTACGCTTGCCTCGGTGTCCCTCGGTTTCATTCTTCAACTCCGAGAGGACAGGAACCCAACATCCACATCACCGGCATCAGCAGCAGAACACACAGTAGCCAATTTGTGCAACCAGCCCAGGTTTTCACCAACAAATGAATGGAAAGACAACATGATCTACATACACAGTAACTAAGCCATGAAGAAGAATTAAATTATAGCATTTGATGGTGAATGGATGAACTGGAGAGCATCATGCTAAGTGGAATAAGTTAGACTCAGAAAATCAAGGGTCAAATGTTTTATCTCATATGCAAAAACTAGAGAGAAATAAGTAAGTATGAAAAGGGGATGATCCCATGAAAACAGAAGGAAAGTCAGTGGAATAAAAGGAGAGAGGGAGAGAAGAGGGATGGAAAAGGGAGGAACCAAGGAACAAAACCAATCAAATAATGCTATGTATATCGATTAATATTCTACAGTGAATTCCACTTTCAAGTATATCTGTAAAGCACAAATTTAATAAAACAATAAATAATTATATAGCAGGAAGACCAGCAGAGGAAGGGAGCAGTGGGAGGCCGGAAGAGAAGGGAAATAGAAGTACTAGGAACTGAAATGGAACACATTATATTCCGTGCATGTATGCATATATCAAAAAGGACTCCGCTATTATGTATAACTAAATTGCACTAATAAAAATATTTTTAAAAGAGGGAAAATATACACATAGTACCAATTAAACTGACTTTCTCAGCCAAAGAAAAATGTGGTTGATGGGCTTACTTCCATGAAAGACATGGAATACATTTTTAATAAATTCTGCATTATTAGAAATAAGATATTTAAACCTAAATTACTTAGTGGGCTTAATACTTGTTCTTTTCCATTTTCAATATTCTCTCTACTACTTAACACTGCAAGAAAAATGAACCATTAATTATTGTGTGAATGCACAAATATGTAACAACAAATCCCACCAATATGTACAACTACAATGCATCAATAAAATTGTGGAAACAATTAAAAAGCACTAAGGAAAAAAGTAATGGAATGCACTGGGGCCACTCCCCTCAGGTTCAGGACCTTTCTTTAAATTTCCTTCTTCCTTTGTGCCAGGTTATCCAGAAACAACCAAGGGTCACTGTGATATGATGCAGAGGCTCAGGGTGTCAGGCAGGGGTGCTTCTGTAAATGAGCCTGGCTGACCTAGTGAGAGAAAGCAAGGCACAGAGCTGGGAGCTCCCCTCAGTTTCAGGTGCAGATGGGTCTTTCCCTTCACCCTTCCAGAGACAAATTAGGACAGTTAGTAAAGTGGCTAGGTAGTTGAAATCTTGGGCCCTATTCCACCACACCAGAGAGTGATTGACAGGTATGCTCAGGGCCTTCAAATGCAAATGATCATTAGGCTCGGTGAGAGAAACTCCTTTGTCCCTGAGGCTGGAAAACTAAGAAGTGGGAATGGACACAGATGGGAACTTGCAAAGAACTGTTATCCGTTTTGCACAGATTTTAACCAATGACTTTGGTGCTTAGTTTCAATGCCTGTTTTAGATAGAGTTTAACCAATGGTGTTGGTGCTTTTCTCAATGCCTGCTTTATAAGAAACTTAATCAAGGCTCATACCCAAAAACCAATATTAACCCCAGCCTAACACGCAGAAAATGGTATCCTGTTTCCAAATACCCCTTTGCCTTGTGGAGTCTCTGCTCTCCTTCCTTAAATAAATCTTACTCCTTTTACTGTTCCCTTCTGTGGTTATCCACAGATTTTATTCTTCAAATCTGTGAGACAAGAACCCAGAAAAAGATTGGCACCAAATTCCTGGGGTGTGCTGCTGATGCCGGTGATGTGGCTGTTGGGTTCGTGTCCTCTCTCTCGGAGATGAAGAATGAAACCGAGGGACACCGAGGCAAGTGTAGTAGACCAATTTTATTATAGAAAGTAAAGCATAGGGAAAAGGGCAGACTTCCCCCAGAGTGGGGGAAGGGGACAGAGCCAATGAGGCAGTGAGGTTTGCCCCTTTTATATGACGTCACCTGGATTAGTCACTGCTAATCGGGGAATCCTGGTCCAGTCTTTGGTCCATGCCTCCTTAGGCACCAATAGAAAGAATGTGGTTCCTTGCTTAGCAGCAGGGAGTGTCCGCATCTGGGCCTATCTTGTCAGACCCTTATTAGCATTGGGGGATGTCTTTGCCCTCTCAGGAAAGATGACCATCAGTTAATTTTCTCCTTATCAACCCACATTGTTCTGCCTGCACTGAACTGCCTAACTATTTCCTGCCTCACTTCCACACCAAGAGCAACAGACTGCTCAACATGGGTGTGGGGATCCAGCTCTTAGCTGGGGAGCTGCTAACATTATTTTGGTTGCAGAAACATGCAGCCAGTCCAAATTCTCAATTTTAACTGGGAATAGTTGCAAACACTAGAAGCGTGCTATTTTGATCACAGATATCTGCAGCCAGCCCAAACTCCATTCTCCAGAGGAAGCAGAGAATCCAGCCTCATCTCAAAACCCCCACGTCACTGTTCACCTCTTCCTCATCCACCACTGGTCCCTTCAGAAGCTTCTGAGGTGCCTTCCTGAGGGTACCCTGAGACAGGAGCTCCTGGTGTCCCTTTGGACATGACCCACAAGGATTCCCGTCAGGCTGCTCTGAGGAGAAGAAAGATCTGGGCATCCCTATAGAAATGACCCACAATGTCCTTAAGCCAGGAATCTGCTTAACCTGCTTTGAAAAAAAGAGAGCTCCAGGTGTCCCTACAGACAAGACCCACAAGGTTCCCCAAGCTGGGCATCTCTCTGGGGCTTCTTTGAGGAGAAGGGAGCTCCAGATGTCTCTATAGACATAACTCAGAGGGGTCCACATCTAGGCATCTGCCTGAGGGTAGGCTGAGAGTAGAGCTCTGCCCCTCCCTGCAGAATGACTCAGTTACCTAGAGCCAGGTCTCTCTAGGCTTGGTCCTGAGGTGGAGGCTCCTGCCCTTTCCCTGAAGGAGACAGGACATATAGCAAATAGAGCCATGAGGCACTGCCCCTACTGGCCACTTACCCTGAAGGCCATACCCAGCACAGGATGCTGCTCAGTGCTCAGAGACCATGCCACTCTTGGCCATCCTGGTGAATTCTCAGCCCCTTCCTCCACCCTTAGCAGTTATTGAATAAAATCTGTTCCCACCGTTTTAACTAGGTCTGGTTGTGTTTATGTGTGGCATTACCAACAATAGAAACCCAGGAGAGTAGAAAAGGGAGGGGAAAAAGTGGCCTCCGTGAGATCTCAGCTTCACTTGAGCAGACTGAGCACTGCTGCAGCCAGGCAGGCGATGGTGGCCATGCACAGGTGCACAGGCACAGGAGCCCTGGACACTTCACTTATATACCCAAGAGCAGGCCAGGAACACACCACCAATAAGGCCTCTGGGAAGGGTAGTCTTTGAGATGGAGTGACTTAGCCAGGGACTGCCCCACTGTTAGATCACGGGTTTTAAGAAGTTAAACCCAGCTCATGGTAACCACTGTCAAGGTGAGGAGAACTTGAACTCAGGCCAAGTCCCCAGCAGTCTCTGGGGGCTGCAAGCTGCACCCCATGCCCTTGGGCATTCTATGTAATTCAGTCTGTCCTTCCTGCCTAGTTCTCACTATGGATGCCCCTGGGAGCTGCAGACTACACATTCATTCAGAATTCCAAGGGATTCTGGACATTGTAGTATGGTACTCTGCCCACACAGCTCTCCCACAGTGTACTATGACAGCTGTATGACCTGTGATGGCCCAGGCACCCTGGGGGACTCTGGCAATGCAGTCTGGTGCTCAAACCAAACAGCCCTCACCAGAGAGGACCATGGGAGCTACATGCCACATACTGGACCAGGCACCCTGGGGGACTCTAGAGTGTGGTCTGGTGCTCTACCCACAGAGCCCTCACCATGGAAGACCATGGCAGCTGTGTGCCAGGTGCAGACCCAGGAACCACAGAGGACACTGGCAAAGTGTAGTTGGAGGTTACACCCATTCAACCCTTGACCCAGAAGCCTATGGGTGGCAGCAAGATACTGGGCAGTATAGTCCCCGCATTCTACAATGCAGCATTCACTGCAAAGGTCTCTGGGAGTTGTAGGCTACCTGGTTACCCAGACACCCCTAGAAATTCTGGGCAGTGTAGTCTGGGGTTCTGTCCATGCAGCTGTCAACACAGAGGATTCTGGGAGCTGTAGGCCCACAAGGATCATGGATGTTGTAGTCTGGTTCTACACTGGTGCAGCCCACACTACAGTGGCTCCTTGGAGCTCTGAGCACCCAGGAATTCTGGGTATTGTATCCATTCTACTTAGCCTTGACCTTAGAGGTATCTGAGAACTGTGGACCATTGAATATTCTCAGTAGTGCAAGCTGCCTAAGTGGACCTTACCATCAAGACTCCCAGGATCTGCATACCACAAGCCTGCCTGGGCACCCATGAGGAGTCTGCATAGCACAATACAAAGCTCACTCTTGTGAGGCCAGTTTTGTGGATGTTGAATTCATGTTCTCTTGGAATCAAAGAATGAAACTGAGGGACACTGAGGCAAGTGGGGCAAACAGAGTTTATTCAAGAAAGGATAGAAAGAAAAAACTTCTCCAGGATAAAGGAGTCTCAGAGCCAAGAACTCAAAGAGGGGGTCTGGCTCATCTTTCTAAAAGTCTCTCAGGATTCTCTTGCTTTGATTAATCATTTCCTTCCCCCCCCACATGACTGGGATCAGGGCGCGGAAGCTCTGGTCTGATCTGGTCTTTTGTCCTGGACTGCAGCACCTTTATCAGCAGAGGTGCTGCCTGTGTCCAGAACACCTTTGTTAGGAGAGGACCTTGTTAGCATGGGGGTTGTAAGAGCACATGCTCTTTGTCAATTTCCTCCTTACCGACCCCCATCATTCTGCCTACACTGACTGCCTAATGCTTCCCCCAACTCATTCCACCCTCTAGTTAAGAGAACATTTACTGCTGTAAAAAAGGGGGAATGGATGATGACGGTGCTTTAGCTGCTTCAGGCAGAGAGGAAGCAAAGAAGTTTGGTTTCTTTCTGTTTGGGTCGATTAAGGGGTCCACAATAACAGCCACCTGGAGTGCTCCTGGGTGGCTCCATCTTCATCACCATCAGGAGTTCAACAAATTGAAACTTGGACCAAATCAGCTGAGCTAAGATATTAACAAAATTGATGTCAGAATGAAATCAACATTGAGCCTGAGAGAGGAAGGAACCAGGGTAATTAAGATCCACTATTTGTCTCCTGAAAGACAAACAAGTATTGTGATGAGAGTCCAGGAGTACACAGAAAAGGAAGTATCGAATACTGCAAACTAAGCAACAGCAGCTGGGATCTCAAATAACAGAGTATGATGTTTAGACATCACAGGGTGGAGGGGAGTGACTATTTCATTAATTTCCATAGAGTCCTGGAGGACTAGGCACCTCTCTCCATTTAGCTTCTGAACTCATATAATGCATAGGAATTAATTTACCCAAAAGGAAACCAGGGATGTAGGATTTCTTATGAAATTATGGGATAAAGGAGCAGATTCTATTATTGTAATGGGGGCTGAAATGCAAGCAATTGTAGGGATAATAGAAAACCCTAACAAGCATGATGCCCTTGAAACTATTACCTGAATAAGAGAAAGAGAATTTCATTCAATTTTTTGATGAGTATGCATAGCATGGTATAAGGCCTATCACACATTGTATCTGATACAGTTTAATGCCCAATTAAGCTGGGAAACTATCAATCAGGCTATTAAAATAGTAAGAAAATCTGGAACACTAATAATGGCATATCAACCAAACAGATATAAAACACTGTTACAAGCCTATCTAATGATGGAAGTAAAAAAATTAATTAAAGGTGGACCTAAACCCACTAGATTAACTTTGGCAGACACCCTAGCTCAAGCCACCATGGCGCAAAAAGTAGTAGATTATTTAAAACATACACAGAGCTTAGAAGCAGGAAAAGCCCTAACTTTTACCAGAAACTGCAAATTCCAGACTAAAGGGAATCCTCAGAGAAATTGGAGGTGGAAATCAAATACAAACTGGAATAAACCATTTGAATAAATTTTTAAAAATATAAGAATAGGGACACTATCAATAAACAGCAATGGCCCCACCAAGGACAGGGCTACCAGAGTAAAAAGCAGCTGGCGACCAAACAGCTGGAGGAAAACAAATTGTGCTAAATGCTTACCAAAAAAGTCATGCTTTGCTGCCCTGTTTATTGCTGGCCCAGCATGATGCCTGCCTTTTCTAATCACCTGCCAAATGCCACCATGGACCTCTGGACTACTCTGATGCTCTCCAAGCCTCACCTGATAGAGAACAAGGACTTCAGGTCATTTTCTGGAGGAGGCAATGTCCACCGAAGTTCTGTCTGACAAAGTCCAGGCTTGGGGATGGGCTAGGCAAAGCCAGCCCTGGAAATTGCTAAAACCATCCCTTCTAGGAATTGGCTGTGTTTTGATAATTATATGTATTGTGAATTTGCTCATACTGAAACTCTGATTGTTATGAGAATTCTAATGCTTAGACAACTGTTGCGGATTGTTGAAAAGGATACTTGTTATAACACATATAGAAATCATGGAAAACAAAGCTATACTGGCTTTAAAATAAAATTAAATATAGAAAGCAAAATAATTAGAACTAAGGAACAAAGAAATAATATACGTGAAACATTTAACACTACCATCCTGAGTGCTCACATTGTATTGTGAACTTTGAGTGAGAAAGGCATGTTTACCTTTCCTGTTGTTACAGAGGATGAGCTTTAACTCCCTAGCAGTAAATAAGACATGTTTGCCCCTTTTGTCTTTGTAGAGGTCAGGCTTTAACTTTTTAGCCCATAGGTTAGGATGCACAGATAATTTTATAGGATTAACATTTATAGGACCTAAGATAGCTAGAGAATGTTTGGTAAGGTTACAATACCTTTAAGGCTTCCCTTATCTAGTGAGGCAATGGTTTACAGAAACATCTAAAGGAATTTAGGGAGACTGAATTTGGTGAAGTGTTTGGTCTCTGTCCTTTGTAAAAGCAGGTTTAAAGAATATGATCTTTATGGTGGGGAGGTCGAGAGGACATGAATTGTACTAATGGTTGATGCTTTAAGTTTACTGGGAAACTGAAAAGAGAATTGTATAATGAAGCTGATAATGAAAGGCTTGTTTGTGCACCTGTATAAAAATGTTCAACAATAAAGAACAGACGGCATTTTGCTCAAGCAGGGAACTGTGTCTGCTTGCAATTTGTCCTGAAGGTTCCAGCCGTTCCTCCGTATCATCCGACTCCACTCCACCTTTGGGAACCCGAGTTCAGCTGGGGCTGGCCCCCGGCAATTTTCCACTGATTTTACCCTCTCAGCAGGAATCAGCTTGGAGATGTTGTCACCCATGTTTTCATAAGGGAAGACTGAATTTGGCAGAGGAGAGATGAAACAGTGGTCCACATCAACCTTTGAGTCCCTTACTATTTTACCATGGAGGCAGATCTTAAAATGAACATGTTTTTTCATCTTCTCCCTCTCTCAATATAACAAGTGAATCACAATCCCCCCATGGGAATCCTAGAAGGAAGTATTTGAAAAACTTCTTTAAATACCCTCTGTTCTCCCAGGTGAACAGGATCACATCCTCTTAGAAAGGAGTCTGATTTCTTCTTTGCTAAGAAAACAATAAAGCTTCTTTTCCATACTCTCAAAACACTCATTACTGGATTGGCATCAGGGTGAACGACTGACCTTGTAGGAAGATTACCTGGGGATTAAAGGAGGTGAAATATAGGTGAACAGTCCCAAGGGACAGTGTCTAGCAGAGTCCAGAGGAGAGGACCTGGGCAGGCAGGATGTGACAGTGCAGGTGAATGTCCCCAAGTGACAGAGTACAGCATGGTCTGGAGAAGAGGAACTGAATAGGCAGGTGACAGTCCTGGTAAAAGGTCCAAGGGACACTGTCCCACAGGGTCTGGAGGAGAGGACCCGAGCAGGCAGTTGACAATGTAGATGAATGTTCCAAGGGGCATCATCTAGCAGATCTGAAGCAGAGCAGGTGGGCAGGCAGGAGGTGACAGTGCAGGTGAACATAACCCTAAGCATTGTGTCCAACAGAATCTGGAGGATAGCAGCTGGCCAGGTACGAGGTCACAGTGTAAGTGAATGCCCTCAAGGGACAGCATCCGGCGAAGTCTTGAGAGAAACAAACTGGCAAGCATGAGGTTACAGCGTAGGTGAATGTTGTGAGAAATAAGTCTGCTTGTCAATTTTCAGAACGTAGTCTCAAGGTTCACATATAAAAGGAAGCCATCTTAGGTCAGAAACCATGTGGTCAGAGATGATCCATTTTTAAACTCCTTATCAGATATTCCATTACCCCCATAGCTCATTTCTGTACCTATCCCAATTATATATTGCTAAGCCCGCAGACTATATTTTGTGTGGTAAAGTAAGCAAGGTACAGGGTGTCTAAGTAAGCTGCATAAGGTTTATAAAGGGTAAATCTAAAAAGTCTGTGTGTGATTAAGTTAAACATAATTGGCACAACCAAACTTCTGTAAGTTTCCTCCAAAAGTCAAATATTAATGTACTGTTATAACAACAATTTCTTAAGACATTGATCTGTTCTTATCTATCAAGATAATTTCTGATGGTAGGTTTATTTATTTAGGAAAAACTAATTCTTAGAGGAATTACAGCTTGAATCCTGTTTTAAAGTCTTTTAAATAACCAATTAAATAAATATTTTAGGTTATTACAATATAGTTAATACCTAAATATAGGTGAAGTATTATGTAAGTCTGTAGAACAGAAGTTTATGTAGGACTATGGGCAGAATAAGAAATAAGTGTTCCTTAGAAAAAGAAGTAGGGTCAACACTACAGGACAGAGGAGTCAGCAGCGCCTTCCTTAACAAAACTCCCATGGCTCAAGCAGTAAAGTCAAGAATAAATGAATGGGATGCAATTAAACTAAAATTTTTTGCACAGCTAAAGATTTAGACAAGAGCATCAAGAGAGAACCTACAGAATGGGAGAAAACCTTTGCCTGCTACACCTTGGACAGAGGACTAATTTCCAGTATATACAAAGAACTAAAAAAGCTAAACACCAAACTCACAAATAATCCAATCAATAAATGGGCTACAGATCTAAAAAGAAACTTCTCACCAGAAGAAGTCCAGAAAGCCCATAAATATATGAGAAAATGTTCTACATCATTAGCTATAAGGGAAATGCAAATCAAAACTTTAATGAGATTCCACCTCACTCCTGTTAGAGTGGCAAAAATGAAAAATTCGAACAACAGATGCTGAAGGGGCTGTGGGAAAAGAAGAACACTGTCACACTGCTGGTGAGACTGCAAACTGGTTCAGCCATTCTAGAAAGCAGTGTGGAGAATCCTCAAAAATTTAGGGATGGAACCACCTTATGACCCAGTTATCCCACTCCTGGGTATTTTCCCAAAAGAGTTAGAATTAGCACATTATAGTGATGTGGCTTCATCAATGTTTATAGCAGCTCAATTTACTATAGCTAGACTATGGAACCAACCCAGATGCCCCTCACTCGATGAGTGGATTCAAAAACTTTAGTACATATATACAATGGAATACTACTGGGCCATTACAGAAGATGATATTATGGCTTTTGAAATCAAATGGATGGAGATGGAAAGAATTATGTTAAGTGAAGTATCCCAATCTCAGAGACTCAAGCTAGAATACATCGAGAAGCAGTATGTTAGATGGCTAAGCTAATAATAACTCAAATTGTATGATTTTTTTTATTAAAGAGAGAGGGACAGTGAGAGGACAGAGAAAGAGAGAAACAACTTTTATTTAGTTTTTCACATGGCCTTCGTTGCTCCAACGCTTAGTTGTGTAAGTGGTGCTGGGGTTTGAACCCGGGTCCTCGTGCTTGCCAGGCAAGCACCGAAACGGCTGAGCCACCACTCCAGCCCCAAATTTTAAGATTCTTAATACAACAGGGGGATGATTGCCTAGGATACCTGGAGGCGTAGGGTGGGGGACAGGGTGGGGAGAGGGCTTAGGAAGAATATCTAGGAGACTGGAGGGTGGGAATATGGGGGAAACATCTCAGAAGGAGATCTCTGCCCTCCACGAGATATCCATTTAACTCAGGGGGTATTCTGGGGGAAACAGCAACACGGGGAACACAAGCTGGGCCATGACATGACATTAGCCTTGGATAACTAAGTATATATACATTTGTTCTTGATTGTTTGACAATGCTTCCCTCTCAATTGTAACTCCATATTCATCAATAAAAAAAAAAAAGAAAAGATATAAGTGTTCCTTTTATGCTTTATCTTCGATACAGGAGGGCCACACTGCATTTTAAGGCCTGGTTTATACCTGTTTGCTGCAACTGCAGATATATTTCATTGCTATATAAATAAGATGTATTTATACACCAGATAATAAATCTATTTCTGATCATCAACCTTGCTACTTAACAAAAAAAATTTTAAATTGTCCTTTGATATTTATCAGTACTGCAGATCTATGGTTGTAAATACCCCATATTATGGTTTATAAATTTTTCTTCAAAGGTTAAACTTAGTTAATATAAGGACATCAGAGTAATTTTGATGGTACTATAGGCTTCTTTGTGTATTAGGTGTGGTCATGTCCTCCATGTATAAAAATATTTTGAAGCATAAAACTTAGGAGAATACATTACCAAGTTGGTGGTTCCAAACTAAAGTTGTCTACAGCAATAATCTCTTTTCACACTTGCTTAGAAAAAATAAATTTGGTTGCAGATCTATTTATGTCATTTAATGTTTTCTGATTAGATATCCCATTGTAACTTGAAATAAGGAGAGTCTGCTTTGCTTGAAGGTTAGAAATGTGGAAACTTGTATAGGTTCAAATTGTGTCATTTGTTCAAGAGCCACCCCCTTACCAGAGATGAGTCTCTGTCTCTCACCCTATCCCATGTTAGGATGATTCCCAACTAGGCTAAACCTGAGCTCATTTAAAGTTGTGTTCAAAAGATACATTATAATATATATATATATATATATATATATATATATATCTGTGATCTCAAAATAATCAGGAAAGATGATACAAAATTAATTACTAAAGACATGTAAGATTGTAAGGAGGTCTTAAAAGAAGGTAAAATTTAAAAAGGGTCTTATGTTACTGAGCTGATAGATTTACAGATCTTTATGGAGGGAAAATAGGCACCAAAGTCATATTAATGTTATTATAGAAATTATGTTTCTTGGTTCAAAACTATTTGGTCTTATTTTGTATTTTCCTTTTAAGACTTTATAACTGTTGTCTGTTAATATTTTATAGAAGTACTACTTCTAACAGAAAAAACTGAGTTAAGCCATCACCTACAGTACAGATGAAATACAATGCAATTTTCTGGTACTCTTACTAATTCTAATTAAATAAAAGGGTAACTATAAAATTGTACACATTAAAGTTAAAACTCATTATTCCTACTTCAAAAATTTGTGAAACTGGTCTGCTGGATGTTTAAAAGCAAAACTTATAGATTAAAGTTAGGGAAATAAAAGTGCCAAGGAAAAGTGGTCAATATTTTGGCAATTTCCCATTAAGGTTAGGGCCCAGAGAATGGAGGGACACCTCTATATGCCCTGCACCTCTGTGTCATTCAAACTCTTGAGCAGAGGGTTTGTGAGGACCCTAGAGAACAAGAAATCCATCCAATGTACGTGCTGTGAAAATGACGGTCATTGGAAAGGGAGATGTCCCTAATGATTTCCAGAGAAGCCACAGGTGGCCAGCAAGACCCTGACTCATCCTGGCAGATGACACTGATAGAGGAAACTAGAGGAACTAAAGGGGTTCTCATGAGTTTCCAGGAGTGACCCTCTGAGTAATCTCGGCTGACTCTAATACTAGATTGAAACTAGGTCAACTATGACCAACTTGGTCTTAAATATCTGGCAGAAGAGTTATAACCAAAGCACAGCCATCGTAGACGTTTAAAAGACAATTTTTGGTATAATTTAAGATATATACTTGTGTCAATCCCACCAAAAGTAATTAAGGCTAAACCTATAAAAAAGTTTCTGAGACATGAGTGCACAAATGTGTTCTGAATCAATTCAAGACCTACCTGTTACCTTTTTAATTTGGTAAGGTTAAAATGAGCTACTATTGAGCATACACCGTCCCTTCTAGAATTTGCAATTCACCACTCCAGCGTGGAGACCTGATTTTAAACAAGATCTGGAAAACAGCCAAGATTCAACTGAGCTGTAAAGAATCTTAGCAAGTGCTCCTGGTCACTGGGATGGGTATCTGAACTGCTAAAAAGGGAAGAACTCATTACCACGGCTAGTTTTCACCTGCACAGGTGGCTAAACTCAGTCTTGCGGAACTTCCAAGGGCCCAGGCAAGGTCCCCAGCCATGCCCTCTCATTATGGCCA
>PVKS010047023.1:0-13016 GCA_004027875.1 Aplodontia rufa | reverse complement strand
TTTTAAATTTTTTATTAAGGAGTTGAGTTATTATACAATCATAAATGCATATAAAGTAATGATATGAAAGGCATATATTCTTAAACCAGAATTACCCTCACATCACTCACACCCCAGTCTCTTGATTCTTCTATATTTCACCCCTACAAAAGATATAAATGCTTAGGTTGTGAATTTTCCAGAACTAAATGATTGCATAAGCATTATTTGGATTCTCAGAGGGGTAAAGAGTATGCTGCATTGTTGATTGTCGCCCTAGATCCCTCCCTATTCTCCCTCCTTCTCCTTTCCCCCATCTATCCCTCCCCCCCCCACATATCTGCAGTTGCCCTAGATTATGTGTGGCTATGCCTTTGCTGGGTCTAATACATGAGTCTGACTACCTTTCACCCAAGCCTGGGTTTAGCTCCAGTCTCCACAAACAAGGGAAAACATTCGACCCTTGACTCTCTGGGTTTGGCTAACTTCACTCAGAATGATTTCTTCCATTGCCATCCACTTACCTTCAAAGGCTACAATAGCATTTTTTCTAATTGTTGAGTAGAATTCCATTGTGTGTGTGTGTGTGTGTGTGTGTGTGTGTGTGTGTGTATGTGGGTATATATATATATATATCACAGTGTTTGGATCCATTCATAGCTATTATAAATTGAGCTGCTATGAACATAGATTTTGTTGTGTCACTGAAATGTGCTGATTTTAACTTCTCTGGGAAAACACCCAGAAGAGGGATAGCTGGATTGTACAGTGGATCCATCCGTAATTTTTTGAGGATACTCCACACTGTTTTCCACAGTGGCTGTACCAGTCTTTAGTTTCATGAACAGTGTGCTAGTGTTTTTATCTCCCCGCAACCCCTCCAGCATCCGTTATTGTTTATATTCTTCATCTTTGCCAATCTGAGTGGAGTGAGGTGAAATCTTAATGTAGCTTTGATTTGCATTTCTCTGATTACTAGTGATTTAGAACACTTTCTCATGTATTTGTTGGCTAGCTCAATTGCCTCTGTCGAGAAGTTTCTGTTTAGCTCGTTGGCCCATTTATTGATTGGATGATTTGTGTTTTTGGTATTAAGTTTTTTAAGTAGTAGGTAAATTTTGGATGTTAGACCTCTGTCAGAGGAATGAAAGGCCATGATTAGCTCCCATTCTGTCGGTCTTCTCTTGATAATTTTGAAAAGTTCCTTAGCTGTGCAGAAGCTTTTAGTTTAATGGCATCCCACTCGTTGATTTTTGACTTTAATTCTTTCACTTTAGGAGTCTTGTTGAGAAAGTCTTTGCCTACTGCCAAATGCTGGCATGTTGGTCCTAACTTTTCTCCCAGCAGTTGTATGGTAGCTGGTTTAATTCCTAGTCTTGATTCATTTTGATTTGTTTTTTGTGCAAGGTGAGCGATAAGGATCTAGTTTCAACTTTCTGCAAATGCTTATCCAATTTGTCCGGCACCATTTGTTGAATATGCTGCCATTACTCCATGTTATATTTGACCCCCTTTGTCAAAGATTTGTGGGTTTGTCTCAGGGCCTTCTAATCTATTCCATTGGTATTCATTCCTATATTAATACCAGTGCCATGCTGTTTTTGGTACTATAGCTCTATAGTATAGTTTTATATCTGGCCTTGTAAATCCACCTGTTTCGCCTTTCTTGCTCAGTAGTGTTTTGGCTATTCTGGATTTGTTGTTGTTCCAAATGTATTTGAGAATTGCTTTTTCTATATCTTTAAAGAATGACAATTGGTGTCTTGATGGGGATTGCATTGAATCTACATAGTGTTTTTGGCAGACTGGCCATTTTAATTATATTAATTCTGCATAACCAAGATCATGGAACATCTTTCCACCTTCTCAGGTCTTCTTTGATTTCTTTCTTCAATGCCTGATAATTTTCATTGTAGAGGTCTTTTACTTGTTAGATTAGTTCCCAAGTATTTTATTCTTTAAGGATATTGTGAACAGGACCTATTTCCTGATTTCTGCTGCCCTATTACCGTTAGTGTATAGGAAAGCTATTGATTTATGGGTATTGATCTTATAGCCTAACACTTTGCTAAATCTGTTTATAAGCTCAAGCAGCTTTCTGGTGGAGTTTCTTGGACCGTCCAGATATAAGATCATGTCATCAACATAAAGGAATAGTTTGACTTCCTCTCTTCCTATTCATATCCCTTTGATTTTTTTCTCTTGCCTGATTGCTCCAGCTGGGATCTCAAGAACTATATTGAAAAAAAAAAGAACTATATTGAAAAAAAGTGATGAGAGTAGACAGCTTTGTCTTGTTCCCGAGTTTAGTGGAAATGCTTTCAGCTTTTCTTTGTTTAGTATTATACTAGGTGAGGGTTTGTCATACATGGCCTTTACATAGTTAAAATAAGTTCCTTTGATCCCTGTTTTCTCTAGATTTTTGAGCATAAATGAGTGTTGAATTTTTTCAAAGACCTTTCCTGCATCTATTGAGATGATCGTATGGTTTTTGTCCTTAATTCTGTTTAAGTTATGAATCACATTTAATGATATCTGTATGTTGAACCAGCCTTGCATACCTGGAATGAAGCCCTCTTGATTGTGGTGAATTATCTTCTTGATGTGTTTTTAAATATGGTTCGCTAGAACCTTATTAAGGATTTTTGTGTTAATGTTCATCAGGGATATTGGTCTGTAGTTTTCTTTGTTTGATGTGTCTTTGTTGGGTTTTGGTATCAAAGTTATGTTTGCCTCATAAAAAGTGTTTGGGAGAGTTCTCTCCTTTTCAATTTCATGTAATAGCATCATAAGGAGAGGTGTTAACTCCTCCTCATAGGTGGGGTAAAACTCAGCAGGGAATCAATCAGGTCCTGAACTTTTCTTCTTTGGAAGGATTTTAATTACTATATGGATTTCAATGCCTATTATTTGGTTGTTCAAGATTTCAATATTGTCCTGCATCAATTTGGGGATGTTGTATGTGTAGGGTGTACCTTTATTGAATTTCCTCTGTTTGTGGGTTTTGTGGAGTGTTTGCTTGTTCTTCTATCTGTAGTTTATCTTTGAGTATTCTTTGTAATGCTGGTTTTATATTCATGAATGCTGCAAGTTTCATCTTATCATGAAAAGTTATTGTTTCTCCCTCAAATTTGAAACTGAATTTTGCTTTGTATAGTATTTTTGGCTGTATGTTGTGGTCATTTAGACATCTAAAGATCTCCTTCCATGATCTTCTTACTTCTGGAGCCTGAGCTGAAAAGTAAGATGTGATTGTTATTGGTTTGCCTCTGAATGTGATTTGGCGTTTTTTCTTGGAGTTTTTAATATTCTTTCCTTGATTTCCCTGTTGTGTGTTTTGAATATATTGTGTCTTGGTGAGCTTCTCTGGCTCTGTTTTTATATGGGAAAAATTTTCTTTAACTATTTCAGTGAGAATGTTCCATATACCATTTGTTTGTGTTTTTATTTCTTCCTGTACCCCAATTATGCTTATATTGTTTATTCTAATTTCATCCTAGACATTTTGAAAATTCTGTTCATGTTCTGTGAGGTTTTTTTTTCTTTTTTGTCATCCATGCATTCAAGGTTACTCATCCTGTCCTTGTTTTCAGAAGTTCTTTCTTTAAGAGCTGAGGTTCTATTTTCTATAGAAGTTAGCCTACTATTAAATTCTTCTATGGTTCCTCTCATGTCATTGACTGCAGATATTAGCTCTATTACTTCCTTTTTCAGTATGTTTATTTCTTTGATAATAGAATTTTTCATGTCTTGATTTTTTTTCACTTAGTCCCTTTATTAAATCTTCTTTTAGTTCATTGTTCCTATTAGTTATCAGATCATTGATAATTTGTTCTAGATTTTCACCCTGCTCCCTGTCTGTGGGCTCCTTGCTAGGGGAATTGTCAGTTTAAGATGAACCTCTTCTAGTTTGATTCTTCATCTTTCAAAAGCTTCTTCTGGATCTTTGAATTGGGGTTCCTTGAGTGGAAGTAAGACAAGTCTCTGGGTTCTTCTTCCCTACATGTCAAGAGGTGAATCAGACACCACCTCTCTGATGATCATGTTCTTCCAGAAAGCTGTTTCTGCCTGGAGCCTTGTTTTGTTGCACCTTTTGGATCTAGATTCCAGGATTCATACTTGGCATCTGGTGGGGTTGCTGGGCAGCCCACTGCACTGTTGAAGCTAAGTAGTAGAGGTGCATTGCTGGGTGCTAGGGTACCAGAGGTATAGGGGGGCAGAATGGACCAACCTACGTGCTGCACTGGGATCTGGGATCCTTGGTGGTGGGATGGGCCCAATATATCTGGACCTGGCAGGTGTGCATGACAGCTGGGTACTGTCTGGGAGTGGGGTCTTTGGTGGTGTCTGGCATGTATGCCACAGCAAGACTGGAGTCCTGTGCATGCATGGGTGCTGGCTGGAGTCTGCATGGGCTTATTCTCCCTCCTTAAACTGAAGTGAATTCTTGGATTGAGATCTCTTTCTGGTTGTTCCACTTTGGGTCTATGTTGTTGGATTGGGAGTTTTGTCCCATCCTTTACTTGAGTTTGGGTATTGTCAGGAAAGTTGAGTTCAGAAGTCAAAGCCCTAACCTGTGAACTGTTAGTGTACCTTAAGAGTTTCAGCTCCTCATTAGCTAATAAGAGATCAATATGAACAACCATGTGTACAATAAATGGTATTAAATTGGTTACTTAGTACTGTCTATATGTATTACTATTACAATTTTAAATTCATCCTAAGAAATAAATGGTAGTGTTAGTCATTACTTTCAGCAACAATAGTATTTAATCATCACCTATGTCAGGGTTCAAAGCATACAATAGTTATTGAGCTTGGCATTCAGAGTGGTAATGGTTACACAGCATTAATGATGGGGGGTCAAATTGTATAAACTAATTAGAAGACTGAGAGAGAAGGGAATGTAAAAGGAAGATGGAGAGGAAGTTATAATATCCAAGTGTGAACAGAGAGAAAGTAGAGGAGGTGAAGGATTTGCTGGAGGGAAAAAAAAGATAACCTGGAGGAAGAAGAGACAGAGGTAGCAAAGTAGAGGAAGGGTGAAAGAGATATTAATAGGATTTGGGTGGTAGCATAAGAAAGGGTAGAAGCAAGCATTGGAAAATTTTGCAACTGGGGCACAATACAGTTCAAATACTAAACGAACTGATCAAAATTCCAACCCTCAGCAGGCAAGACAAGGATAAATATTTACATTGAAGAAAATATTCGGGAGTGAAGGGAGTATAGAGAGAAGAAACAAAATGGAGAAAGAGAAAAGAGAAGGAAAAAAGAAAAAAATCAGGAAAAAAGTCTGAAAAAACCCCAACAAAGACAAAAATAAAACAAAAACCAAAACAAAACACAAAAAAAAGAAAAGAAAAAAATCCAGCTACTGTTTATATGCCCATGAAACAACCAACTACTCCACATGGCATACCGTGCACCTGAGTTTTGTTAGCAGGGTCTCTTAGCCTGGAGTTGTGATCTCATAGAGGACTTGGCTGTCTAGCTCAGCCTTCTGGAA
This sequence comes from Aplodontia rufa, assembly GCA_004027875.1. Classification (NCBI taxonomy): domain Eukaryota; kingdom Metazoa; phylum Chordata; class Mammalia; order Rodentia; family Aplodontiidae; genus Aplodontia; species Aplodontia rufa. Next base: position 7,528 of record PVKS010047023.1, on the reverse strand, counting down.
TTTCTAGGTGGAGATTTCAGTGAAGAGATTAGATTAAGGAATGCCCCGAGGACTGGCCTTTTGCCTGACTCCCTGGGGATCTGAAACTCAGGAGTCTAAAGGCTTTTATGGGCAGGGGGTTGAAAGCAGATCAATGCTCCCTCTGCTGGTTACACTCCCATTCCCTTCTGGTGTTTTGAGCTCAGACTGAGGTCTCTTAGTGCTCCTGTCCCAACTTAGCTTATCACATGAGCCTTCTGGCTGGGGGTCAGGGTAGACCCCTGAGCTAAGTGAAGACTGGTCCTTTCCCACACCTCCTCTTCCGAGTTCAGCCTCTGAACTGTGGCTGGCTCCTAGCAGAACTGTGGAGTAGCCTGCTCTGAACTGCTGACTTGCTCCCAACAGATAGTCTGTTCAAAAAGACTCCTTATTTTCCCCTTTGCAGGCAGCTTAGAGACGCTGTTCTCCCCTTATGCAGTGGAGGTACAGTACGGGTGTCTCTAGTTAAGCCAAATGCATTGCATGTTTCCTTATAGAATTTGGCTTCTCTTGCAGCAATGGAGCTGTCCTGGAGTTTTTTCATCTTCATGGAGCCCAATGAGAAGTAGCCTTCCTGCAGCTCACCATCTTGGAATCCCCCTAGTATACTTTGAAGTCAGGTATTGTGATGCCTCCAGTTTCGTTGTTCAAAATTTCTTTGGGTATTCTGGGTCTTTTGTGAGCTTCCATTTGAATTCTGTGACTGGTTTTTCTAGTTGTGGGGAGAATGTCATATTTTGATGATTATTTCATTGAATCTGGGGCAGTGGGAACATTTTGACAAAAGTAATTCTGCCAATCCATAAACATGGGATGTCCTTTCATTTTTATTTTTGTGCCCTCTGTGATTTATTTCATGTATTTTGTAATTTTCATTGTAGAGATCTTTCACTCCCTTGATTATGTTTATTCATAGATATTTTATTGTGTGGTAGATAATGTGAATGGTACTGCTTTTAAATTTCTTTTTTAGTCAGTTCATTGTTGGTAGACCTTATACAAGAAAATCAATTCAAAGGGGATCAAGGACCTAAATGTAAGTCCTGACTCTTTGAAACTGCTGGAAGAAAATATAGGACAAACACTTTGGGACAGGCAAAGATTTTTTTTTTAATAAGACCTCAAAAGCATGGGAAACAAATAAAACTAAAATAGAATTATATCAAACTAAGAAGCTTCTGCACAGAAAAAAAGCAAGCAACAGAGTCAAGATACAGACTACAAATTGGGAAAGATATTGCAAACCATTCATATTGTTCATTTGGCAAGGGATTAGTATCCAGAATATATAAATAATTCAACTCAAAAACAAAATAAAAATTTTAAATTTGGCAAATGATATAAACTGCCATTTCTCAAAATAAGTTATGCAAATGGCCAAGAAGTATACGAAAAAATGCTCAACGTGCTGGTCATGATGTTGCATGGCTATCACAGAAGCTTAGGAGGCTGAGGCAGGAGGACTGCAAGTTCAAAGCCAGCCTCAGCAAATTATCAAGGACTTAAGCATCTTAATGATACCTGTCTCAAAATTAAAAAATAAAGGGCTGGGGACATGGCTCAGTGGTTAAGTTCTCTACATTCAATCTCTAGTACAAAAAAAAAATGCTCACCAGCACAAATCATCAGGGAACTACAATTCAAAACCACAATGAGTTATCATCTCACATTAGTAAAAATGACTGTCACCAAAAAGATAAAGAAATAACAAATACTGGTAAGGGTATGGAAAAGGGAAACTTTACTGATAGTGGTGTTAGAAATAAAATTATTAAAAATCCTGAGGTGCTATAAGAAAATCAAACACATGCCCAGTAGTGGGCGAGCAAGACAGACTTTACTTCTGCAGAAGGGCGCACTCACAAAGGGGATCTGATGATTAAGCACACTTGGGAGGGCAGTCTGCCTCATTATACCTCCAACCTGATGCAATTCTAGACTTCACTCTGATTGGAGGAGCTCAGAGGTACAATCTGCATAATTGGCTAATATAAAATTGGGATGGGTACAGAAAAGAGCTATGGGTACAATGGGATATTTGATAAAGAGTTTTAAAAGGGATTATCTCTGACCATATGGTTCCCGACCTAAGATGGCTTCCCTTTATATGCAAACCTTGAGACCGCATTCTGAAAATGGACCATCAGACTTCTTTTTTCTCACAGTGGGAATGTAAATTACTAGAACCATTAAAGAACAGCAGCAAGGAAGTTCCTCCAAAAAGTAGAAATATAACTACAGCATGATTTAGCAATCCCACTATTGGGAATGTATTTAAAGGAAATAAAAAGCATTCTATCAAAAAACATAGCTGCATTCCCATGTTTATTGCAGCACCATACACTATAACCAAGATATGGAATCAAATGAGGTGTCCATCAGTGGATGAATGGATAAAAAAATCTGTACATATGTACAGCACAACAGTATTCAGTAATAAACATGTTGAGATTCTGTCACTTGTGACAACATGGGTGAAATTGGATGACTATGTTAAGTAAAATAAACTGAACAGAAAGACCAAAACTGAACAGAAAGACCAATACCTCATGTCCTCAGTCATTAGTGGAAGCTAAAGAGTGCTGACCACATTGAAGTGGTGAGTACAACAGAGGTCATCAGAGGCTAGGAAAGGTAGGGGGAAGGAGGCAAGGGGGTAGATCAAAACATAGTTGGGGGAATAGTTCTAATGTTGTGAAACCCAGTAAGGCAAACTCTAATCTAGAACAACTAATTATATATTTCAGAATAACTAGAGAAGAAGAGTTTGAGTATTCCTAACACATAGAAATAATAATATTTGAGGAAATGGAAATAGTAATTACCCTAATTTGATCATTATACATTGTATATGTGTGTTGAATTATAATACCGTATTTTATGATTTTAAATACTACATTTAAATTTAAAAACATATGTTAAGACCAAAAGAATAAAATTATGCCATTAAATGAACAAAAAATTTAACGGAACTGCCCTTGACAATCCTTTTAAACTAACATTTACAGATGGTGGTTCTAGAGGAGGGAGGGGATGGATGAGTCCTGGTCCTTTCCTGGTTACCTCTTCTACTACCTTCTGCTCTCCACTCCCATTGTACCATCTGATCTCAACTCTGGATTTATGAAGTTGTCCTCTCCCATGTTATTCATAGAAACAAATAAAATACAATTCACTGTTCACTGTTGTAGGATAATAGATCCAAAACTGGTTTGTTTTCTGTTTGATTTATAAATAAATTATATTTGACCTCAAATCTATATAATCTGAAATTTTTCTACCACACTTTTATTATGCGAAAAAATCAACAGATGTCATTTTTTTAATAAAGCAGCTATGATGTTTAATATTTTAGTAGCCTGGTGAGTTTAAAAAAATGCCAAATAATGGTTTGTGGATCTGCATGAAGCAGGAATTCTCATGTTTTTATTCTGAATTCAGTATTTTACCATTAGCCTCATACTGCATGGAAATGTAGAAACTGAATGCTTGTCAAAATATTTTGTAAACTTTCTAAAAATGTAGTACTATGAAAACAGCATTTTAACTGTTTTAAAAATGTAACTCAGTTTCTTAATAACACTTTTTTTTCTACACATAAAATATTTCTTTTCCTTTCTTTATAGGAAATGTTCTTTTTTCTAGTTTTTTTTCCTAAAATACTATTACAGACCATCTTCACATCTTTAACCAGTGATTCAATTGTCATTTCAACCTTTTCCTCTAAATACTTATTGAATGGGACTGGAGTGGTGGCTCGGTGGTTGCCTGGCAAGCACAAGGACCTGGGTTCAAACCCCAGCACCATGTACACAACTAAGTGTTGGAGCAACGAGGGCCATGTGAAAAACTCAATAAAGTTGTTTCTCTCTTTCCCTGTCTCTCTCACTGTCCCTCTCTCTTTAAAAAATAAATAAATAAATAAATAAATAAATAAATATTTATTAAATCAGGAAAAACGTTGAGCTCTTGGTCCTTCTGTGGAAATAGAAACTCTAGATATCTCTTCAAGAAAAATGAGGTGGAGAGGGAGTAACTATCTAAGTCAATCAATACTCACTGTTGACAATCTAGAACACTTCATCTCAACTTGATCCCAACAGACCAGTGGGGAGGAAAGGCAAAAACAATACCCAAATTATCAAGACTAATTGCCTCCTATCTGGCCGTGATTTTGTCTACATTTAGTCTTTCACTCTTAAAAACCAATTGAGCTCTTCCACAGAATCAGACACTGACTGTACTAAGCAATACTGAAAGAGCAATTAACACGACAAAGATCTCTGCCCTCCAGGAGCATACACACACCCTGGAATTAGCATCCTCCAGTGGAAACAAAGAAAGCGAAAGCATGAAAGAGCCTGGAGGGTAGTTCAACCTCCTCCAGGGAGAGGCCAAATCTTTTGGATCCAAAGGATTGGAATAACACAACTGTTCCAAGGATCTGGAACTGTAACCCATGTCTCCTGAAGAATCACTGCTGAATTTTATTAAGGGCACTGTGCTTCACATGTATAGGTGGAACCATAAAAACTTGCTGATATTCAATTGGCTTTTATACACAGAAATGAGAATTTCAGAATGTGCAAACTATTATTACCACACTGAATTCTCACAATAATTTTATAAGTTCAATAATACATCATCTCCAATTGACATATGGGGAAATTGAGGCTGAGAGAGTTGAAGTAACATAGTCATTTGACACAACTGGGTTTTGAACTTGGATCAGTCTAATGCTATGGCCAGAGCATTTGCTGTGTCCACAGTGAGTGGCAATTACTTTCCACTGTGCTGCTTCTCACTCCAAGGATAATAGAGTCATTCAGTGATACATTTAAAATAAAAAAAACCCACCTGGATTTTGCAAATTCAGCAGTTTCACAAAATCAATTAGACATTCACTGTACATCTTGGATCTGAAGTGTTAAAAATTTCCCATGCAATTTCTTTTTTTCCCCTTTTTAATTTGTTCTTTTTAAGGTATGTATGATGCAACCATACACAATGACATAATTATAAAAACATAGAGTATAACTTGTTCTAATTCAGTCCCCAGTTTTCCACCTTCCCCTCCATTCTTTCCACCCCCTCTTCTTTTCTGATCTCCATGACAATAGAATATGTATTGACATTATTATAATATCTTAAGAATATACCTTGTTTTAACTCAGTACCTGTGATTTCCCCTTCCACTCCCTTCCTCCTACCCCCATTCATTATAGATAGACTTGACAATACGATAAACATTGGCATTTTTATAAAAGCATGGAGTATAATTTGTTTTAATTCAGACCCCCAATTTCCCCCCCACCCCTGTTCTCTTCCCTCTACTGATCTGTTACTTACTAATAGATTTTTTTAAATTTTGTGACTGATTGATAAGATTCACTATGATACGGTTGTATATGAACATGAGAAAGTTAACTCTGACTCCTTCCATGGACTTTCCCCTATTTCATTCCTCCTTGCTCTATTTCCTTCCCCTTTGCCTACTCCTCTGTTCTTTTCCTTGTTTCAGGTTTAGCTTCCACATATCAGGGAACATTCAACATTTGGTTTGCAAGTACTCTACCACTGAGCTACAACTCCAGCCCCCAGTGTAGTTTTTCTTTTTTTAAAGAGAAAAGGACAGTGAGAGAGAGATAAAGAGAATCAATTTTACTTAGTTTTTCACATGGCTTTCACTGCTCTGATGCTTTGTTGTGTATGGGGTACTGGGATACAAACTGCATCCTCTCGAATGCCAGCCAAGTATACTTATACTGTAGTGCTTGCCTGGCATGCTTGAGGACCCGGATTCAAACCCCAGCACCGCATACACAACTAAGTGTCAGAGAAGCAAAGGATAGATGAAAAAAATAAACAAAACGGATTCTCTCTCTTTCTCTCTCTCTCTCCTAAAAATATAAAATAAAAAGCAGGATATTCTATTTACTTCTCTGATTCTTCCCAACATTTTGCTCCTTCTCTTGTAAGTTCATGTTTGGTGATATCACTATAGTCTCAGGCACCTCAACTGAGGAAAATTAAAGTCTTTTTTATTCTTCCTTAATCATTTGACAATATCTACTATGAATCAGTTAATCAACAAAGCATGATGGTTTCATCCTCAAATTCATCTCTTAAATTGGATATTGCATCCCTGTTATTCCTTCTTAAATTCAGTCCTCATCATTTTTGGGGGGAGATGGATCTGGATGTGGGTCCTCACAATGCCTTTTTAAAAATGTAAGAAATTACAAGAAAAAATTACGGTGGCAATTGAGTAACTTCCTCCAACAGGAAGTCTACAATTTTGCTTTACTTCTGAGAAGGTGTACTATTAATTGTGTGAGTGGTGAATCAATTTTAGCCATATGAATGGAAGAGCAGAATAGGACACTGAAGTTCCAGCTGCACAGAGGGCTTTGTTTCTTGAGACAGGTCCAACAAGAATGCAAGGTTCCTTGACATTGCAGGGCTTCCTTTTTGGAGGGAGAGGGAATGGTATTTTTTTATTTTTTCATCTGGATTTGTTTTTCCTCCACTTGGTTGTGCATATAGTGCTGGGGATGAACCCTGGGTCCTTACACATCCCAGGCAAGTGTTCTACTGCTGATCCACCTCTCCAGCTCCTACAGTACTCCTTTTCCCAGTGCACATGTGATGATCAGGACATCAAGGGAAGAGAATCCTCCATATGGACTCATAGAAAGCAGACTCTCCATGGAAGTCTGAGCAATTTTAAAATTAATAGAAATTCCAAAATAAAGTTGCCTAAATGGGAGGCCCTTAATATATAATGAATGTTCGGTGGTCTATAGAAATATCATTAAAGGTCAAACATCAGATGAGTGCAGGAATGGTGTCTGGGTGATGTTGTAATGGCATTAATGTTCTCCTCAAAGATCTCACCATGTGCATTAGATTCCTAAGGCTACAATTAACACATTATGACAAAGTGACTTGCCACAACAGAAATTGATTCTTTTATAGTTCTGGATGTCAGAAGTCTGAAATTATGGTATAATTCCTGTGGAGGTGCCAAGGGAGAATTTGTGTATGTTTCTATATCTTCACATGACCTTCTTATAAGGATATCAGTCATTGGATTTCAGACACACTACAATCCAATATAACCTCATCTTAATTTAACTGATTAAAACTGCAGTGACTCTATTTCCAAATAAGATCATGTTCTGAGGTTTTGAGAGGACATGCATTTGGAGGGGACACTGTTCAATCAAGTAATTTAGGATATACCATCAGCATAATTATGGTGACCCACAAAGTAGGTGTTTGATAACATGTTAGAGACCCTTGCTTTTTCTTCTTAGATCAAAACAAACAAACCAAAATTATTAATTTTTTTATAAAAATTAATATTGTGAAGGCAATGTAGGCAGTAGCAAAATCCAAATGTAATGCTTTTGATTGTTATTTGTAAACTCTCATTTTCCTAGAAAATATGTAAATGTGGAATTGTTGACAGCTTTTTATAAGTAATTTTAATGACTGGAACCCTCTT
>PVKS010047022.1:0-13016 GCA_004027875.1 Aplodontia rufa | reverse complement strand
AATGGGGTGGGAACCAGTGTGGGGAGGCAGAGGTATGTTGGGAGGGGAACTAAAGAATACATGGAAAGGGGGTATGAATCGTCAAAGGTGCGTGCCCATTCAGAGAGAGTTTCCAAGAGCCTCTGAGCCTGTCCTCCCCTACAGCTTGGATCCTGGGCAACTGAAAGTTCTTTCAGGTCACAGGTATTAGCCGCTGGCTATGCCTACTGGGGATGCAGGGATGCTCCTTCTAAGTTTGGGGAGAAAAGGGAGGGAGGGAAGGAGGAACTGTCCTATCCATGAAACATCACCAACAGATCAAGGTTCTTTGTAGTTTATTCCTGACATGTAAAAGTTGTGCTCATAGCAGGGTTTCTTTTTGCTTTTTGTCCAGATAAATAGATCTTTATTCCTTTATTATATTTCATCAAGGGAAAAGGTAGGAAAGGTACAGAGTGTCAGTATGTGCTTCAAATTATAGAAGGAAGAGTCAAGGATCCCAAATGCTCTAAAGTGAAGCCTATATGGGGCCACTGAAATCCAAGGGGCTCCTGCTCCATTAGCTTGGGAAGAATGAAAGGGAGCAGGAAAATGGCACAGACAGGCCTCTCCCTTCCCATAAAGTCCAGATTCCACATAAAGCACAATAAATGTAGAGTCACATCTGTCCACCTTCTATTAGCTCATCTTGTGGCCACTTTGATGTAGGTTTCTTGCACCAGCAGAAATGTTCCTATGTGGCTGGGGTATACTTTCATCTTCCCTCACTCCCAGCTTCAACCAGGGAGGCCTCCACCAGTCCTCCTCCTGAGGACTGCAGTTCAACTCTTTAGCCCATCTTCCCACAGAAGGACAGGTGTTTGGTGTGCATTACACGGAGGGGGCCTGAAGTCATTGCTGCCTTGCATAAAACTTTTATTCAGAAATTAGAGCCATCATGTAAAACAACTGAGGGAAGGGGACCAGTCTCCAGGACTGCCTTTCCAAGGGGTGGGTGGTGAAGTGGGCTTGTCAGACAGTAGGCTGGAGGGGTCTCTGTGACAACCAAAGGGGGAAGATGAACTGCTGCCAGGACATGATAGGGCTCGGGCTCTGAAGGGGCATCCAGGGGAAAGCCTGAGTGTATGGGACCAGAGGCTGCTTGTGGTGGCCTCCGTGGGGAGGGGGTTGCATGATATCACCTAGGTGGTATGAAAAGGGTTGAGTGTGTGCAGAATGATCAGAGAAGGTCAAGGAGGAACCCAAGTCAGCCCCACCAAAGGTGGTGTTCCATGAGGAAGGAGCCTGAGAGAAAGTATGAGCAGTCATGTTTGTCGATACTCATCTGGATGCAAGGGGCAGAAACCACCAAAGCCCCAAAGAGCTCTTGAAAGTGCTCACACCACCCACACGAGACAGCAAGTGGCCTTTCATTTTCCTGAAGAGGGTGGGGCCGATAGAGGGGCTCAGAACAGCCAGGACCTCGAGGAGGCTGCCCTGGATGGAGGAAGAATTAAATTGAGTCTGTGATTGACATTTCAATTGGGGCTGAGTTTTAAAAACCAGAGGAGATCAGAAACTTCTGAAACCAGCTCAACATGCTGTCAATGGATAGACAAAACCAAATTGACCAAGCTTGGTCTAGTGAGTAGAGGGTGCATAGTTAGCTGATGTTTAATTTTTAATTTTAATTTTTTAGTTTTGGTACTGAGGATTGAACCCAAGGGTGTTAACCATTGAGCCACATCCCCAGCCCTTTTTATCTTCCATTCTTGAGACAGGGACTCACTAAATTGCTGAGGCTGGCTTTGAACTTACAGTCTCTCTGCTGCAGCCTCCCAAGCTGCTGGGATTACAGACATGTGCCACTGTGCCCTGCAGCTGTGCTTATTTAACAGTTTATGTTGTGTTGTGGGCGCTGTGCTAAGTGCTTTACAGAAATCATCTCATTCCATTCGCAGGGTACTCTATGAGGAAAATACCACTGTTCTCCCCATTTTATGGCTGAGGGGACTGAGGCACTGGTAGGTAAATATTGGGTCTAAGACTGAAGAGCCAGTGAGCGGTGTGGCTGGAATTTGACCCTAGGTGTCTCACTTCAGAGCTTATACTCCTAGCTTGCATGTTATTATTCCACTGGGTTCACTCTGCCCAATTAACTACTTACTTGTGAACTCAGAGGTCATCAGTGGGGGCTGCGCTAATGATAATAAGGAATAGTTATTGAGGGCTTACTGTGTGCTACAAATGGTGCCAAGTGCTTCTGTTAGAGAATCTCCTGAGAAACTCATTCTTGGGGCCTTCTACACTTTGTAAAGAGGCTTTCTTCCTTTGGTCAAAATCAAGTTATTGGAATTCAGTAGGCCTTGAATGTAAGAGTGGCTGATACAATCTGTTGTTTATACCAGAGTTTAAACATCTCTGCAAATTGCCACATTTGAAAGAAAACATGTGATTGGCTTTTAGTAGGATATTTCTAGAAAGATCAGGAAGTGACTTGCACTTGGAAGTCCCATCTTGAACAGTTGGCTGCAATGAGAAAGAGGACCCAAGTAAAGTAAAGTCTATCAGCAGGAAATGTCCCATAGCTATCTTTCACAGGGCAGGCATGGCAGGGCAGGGCCAACGTAACCAGCTCCTGCTGTTGCCCCTGCTGAGACCACTGGCAGAAAGAAGACTCCTGGAGCTGGGCAAGGCAGAGCTGGTCCTCCCAACCCAGACTGCCCACAGCTGTTGCCATCAGCACATGTGGCACCCTGCCTGGTGGGCAAAGGAGCAATTACTCCCCCCACCTTTGGATTAGGGATGCCCTTGCAGTCCACAGGAGGACAGAATGTTGAGGTCATTTGCCCAAGATCACACAGCTTGGAAGTGGCTGAACCTGGACAGCAATCCAAGGGAGCTGGTGCCCTTCAGAAAAGTGAGTATGTGGGGTTAACTGTCTTGCCCCAGGAGACAATTCATATTTTTAACACATGTCCCTGAAGACTCACATGTGCTCCAAAGATTGAGGAGGACTGGAGAATGATGTAGGGGTGGAGCTGAAGCAATTGAAGACCAGAAAGCTTCCTTAACCTGATTTCTCAGTTTTGGGTCCTGGGGCATGAAGGTGTCAAACACGATAAGGATACAAAGTAATTGAAGGATGTGGCCATTGATTTATAGTCCATTTCATGGGGCTGGAGCCGTGGCTACATGATTATGGTGCTTGTCCAGTATGCACAAGTACGCGGGTTCAAAACCCAGCACCACATACACAACTAAGTGTCAGAGCAACGAAAGCCACATGAAAAACTAAATAAAAATTGATTCACTTTAAAAAATAAAGTGCATTTCATGAAAAAGTTTGATGGTTGGCCTTCCATTATTTTCAACTGAATTCCATTGTGCTGTGCATTAATATGAGTTGCTCTGGCAATTGCACGCCTGCACCAACACCACCTTAGTCATGATGCAAGATACTTGACTGGAGCAAGATTTTGCGGAGGCTTTTTTTGTTTTGCATCTATGTTTATGAGTGGGATTGGACTGTCATTCTCCTCTTCCATTCCTTTCTTAGTAGGGAGTATTCCCTCTTCCCCTAGTTCTGGTGAATAGTTGATAGACTTTACTACTGAAACCATCTGGAGCTGGAGATTTTGTTTGGGGTGGAAAAAGTGTGCATCATTCAGGGTTTCAGCAGCATACCAGCAGGGGACACAGATTAAAAGATCTAGTGCTAGGAACAGGCTTATGGGATGGTGGGAGCTGGTTAGGAAGGTTGAGAGCCATAGGGTTAGGGCATCAGGAAGAGCAGCCTGCAACTCTTGGACATGGGCTGCAGCTTCAAGCTATAGACAGAAGTTTTTCTTCAGAAAAGCCTCCCCTCTGCTCCTAAATCCTTCCAGCTGGTTGGCTGAGACCTCCACAGAGGATGCTATTGGAGAATCTTTCTACTTAGAGTCAACGAATGATAGACTTCAATCACATCTGCCAAAATACCTTCTGGGCAACATCTAGATTAGATTAGTGCTTGATTGAATAACTGGGGTCTGAACATTTTTCTTTTTTTGGTACTGGGGATTGAACCCAGGGGCACTTTACCACTAAGCCACATGGCCAGCCCTTTTTGTTTTTTATTTTGAGACAGAGTCACTAAGTTGTCCAGGCTGGCCTGGAACTTGTGATCCTCCTGAGTTGCTGGGGCTACAGGAGTGCTCCACCACACCTAACCTCGGAACTGTTTTGACTCACACTTCTGACCCCAAATGTGTAGGTGTTTTCCTCCACCCACAACTGATTCGCCAATTCTCCAAACACCAACTGGGTGTTTCCCAATTCAGTTCTAACACTAGCTACCCAGAGGTATCATAGACCCCACAGGACTGCCTGTACTTCAGATGCCAGGTGCAAGTCCCTGGTTGTCACCTATACTTCTGGCAAAGTGGTCATAAATCCAGGGTTCCCACCACCCCTTCATCAGGTTCAATAACATCCTAGAATGGCTCACAGAGCTCAAGAAAACACTTCCCTTATTTTCACTGTTTCTTATAAAAATTACAACTCAGGAATGACAAAAAGAGTGAGAGATGCATAGGACAAAGGAAAAGGGGTGCAGAGCTTCCACGTCCTTTCTCAAGTGTCCTCCCAAGGCCCATATGTCAGAGGCCTAGTCCCCTGGGTGGTACCATTGAGAGGTGGTGGACGCTTTAGGTGGTGGGACATTGCGGGAGGTCTTTTGGTTATTGGGATATGCCCTCAAAGGGGACTGTGACATGCTGGACTCTTCTCCCTTCCACTTCCTGGCCACGAGGTGAGGAGCTTTGCTCTACCCCACACTTCCATCGTGATGTGCTGCCTCACCAGAGGCCTAAAGCAACAGAGGTGCTTTTCTGTGGCTGTGTTCTCTGTGGAAGCAGCCATGGATCTGGACAAGTATATACGATATGCCGTCTCTTCGTGTACATTATGCTTTAGTAGAAAGTTAAAAAAACAAAAGCACCAAACTCTGAGGGTTTGGGGTTTACTTTCTCTTTCATAATCTGAAAGACTGAAAAAGAATTGGGGATGGTTTTCCTTTCTTTGTTATTGTACAAAGATGGCTTTTGTATTGCTGATGATGTTCAAGCCTATCTATCTGCTGGGATACACAGGTGAGGTTTTCAGTAGGCAGTACCAAGATCAGATCTTCCTGGTGCACAGACTCTGTCTACCACAGCACGCTCACTGGCTATCCACTGAAGACCCCTGCATGGTAGAGATGGCTGCAACCCTGCCCCCTCCTCACAATACCCTGTGGGCCTGATCTGAGTCTCAATTCTGACTTCTGGCCAAGATTTCCTCTGACTTCCGGCAGGCTGCTGCCTCCTGGCCTTGCAAGAAGCTACTTGCCCAGTTCAAGAAATACTTGCCTGCTGGGGTCCTGAACATAAAGAATGAAGAGATTATTTTCCTTTTTTCTACAAGATATAGGCTGCACAGGCCTTCAAGGTCACAGGGAGTCCTTCTGAGGAATATTTGAAAGTACATGGGTTCTTGTGGACATTTGTTGAGAACAGCCAGGAAGACCATGTTGGTGACGTGTGGACAGTGCCAAGTTTGTGGTTAACACATACACACAGGCTCAACTGCAGAAGCCACTTGTTGTGCATGCTTGACTGGCCAAGTGTGCCCACAGCTGGCCATTTTCTGAGGCTGGTGGAGCTGAAGTGAGTAGAGGGCTCTCCTTGGCCTCATTCCATGAGATGGCTGGGAAAGGTATAACATGTTACCACAAGACAAGGCTCGTAGTCCAGCAGTCACCAGACTTTGCTTGTGGCTAGATCTGGGCCCAGAATGGAGATGATGTCACTAGACCTTCAGGTTATTTCATCCAATTAACTGAGAGTTAATTAGTATTTCCAAAGGGCTTTGAAGATGAGGAGCACTGTTTATTCACAGTTGGGTGGTGGCGAGCTAGAGAAGCAATGCACGGAGCACTGACATTAGAATGAGAAGACAGAGGCGGAGGCAATGCCTCCAGCTGACTTGAGAGGTTGCGAGCAGGTATGTGTGAAAGGGGCTGTGCTAGTTTGCTAGGGCTTCTGGAACAGAGTTCCACAATCTGGGTGTCTTAAAACAACAGAAAGGGATTCCACCCCAGTTCTGGAGGCCAGAAATCTGAAATCAAGCCTCTAGGGATGAACCTTCCTTACCTTTTCCAGCTTCCGGTAGCCCCAGGTATTCCTTGGCTTATGGCCACGTTGCTCCAATCTCTGCCTCCACCAGTGTCTCCATTTCCCCTTATGAGAACATCATCATATTGGATGAGGGCTCACCCTAATCTGAACTTGATTACGTCTACAAAGACCCTATTTTCCAATATAGTCACATTCATTGATACTAGGGTTTAGAACCTCAACAGACTTTTTTGAGGAGAAAGAGACACAACGTAATGCATAATAGTGCCCATATGATCTCCAGTGTCATTCCTGAATTTCCCTTCCTCAATCCCTCTTACCTGAACATTCTGCAGTGTTCTTGGGGTTTTAGGTCTTGCCCCCACCTCTCTTCACTCCGCAGGCCTGGCCTCAGTCCCACTTCTGTGCATGTTGAAAGCCCTTTGGTTGGGCTACGGATATATGGCCTGGGGCTGGGAGGCATTAGCTCAGCCTCTGAGCTTCCCTGCTCTAAATGCTAATCACAGCCCCAAACAGGGCACTGAGTTCCACCCTTGCTGGAACCTGAAGCCCAGACCCAGTATCAGAGGTTCCAATTCTGAGCCTGGGGACAGTACTGGCACAGGTACCTGCTCACCTGGGCCACTGGATTCTCAGCTGGATCCACCCACACTTCTCAGCACCATCCTACTGGTCCTACTGGTGACCTCTGTACAGGTTTTACAGTCATTAGTTGGTGCTAAGATGGTCCCGTGAATGGTCTGTAGTTTTGACAGACAAGGCTGAAGAGATCTAACACATTTTGCTTGAGGTTCTTGGCATGTTGGAAGCCAAGCGGGGGCCCATGTGTGGTAGGTCGGGGCATTGGGTAGGCAACCCTGCAACACTTTTCCCAAGGGCTCTCCTAGCCAGCTTGACAGGCTGCCCCACCCTGGATTTGTAGCAATTGAACCTGTTTGAACTTGCCTGTCCTTTGACCTCTCTTCCTGCTGGAGCCCAGCCTGATAATCAGGCTCCAGTATCTTCCATGCCTCAGCAGCCTGCTCAGCCCCTTCTATCTGTCTCCCTGTAGTGACTGGGCTTCAGACTCAACTCTGTCTGGCTCCACTGCCAGAGCTTCTTCCATTAGTTTGTGCTGAGCTTCAGATAGAATCTCACTCTTGACTGGCTTTGCCAGGTAAAACTTAGAGGCCCAGGATGCTCCTGTCCCATTGCCCTGCCAGTCTGAGGCACCCTTTTCAAGGTCCCAGGTACCTCACTAGCCATTATAGTAGGTTGAATAATGGCCTTTTAAAGATGTCCACATCCCAACTCCCAGAATCTGTTACTACCACATTATATGACAAAAAGAACTTCGCAGATGTGATTAAGTTAAGGATCTTGAAATGGGGAGATTATCCTGTCATCTGGGTGGACCCTGAGTATAATCACAAGTGTCCTCATAAGAGTCAGAGGGAAATTATACTACTGAAGTGGAGATTGTGGCTGTGGAAGCAGAGATTGGAGTGATATAATTTGAAGATGGAGGAATGGGGCCATAAGGCAAGGAAAACATGTAGCCACTAGAAGCTCACAAAAGCAAGAAAATAGATTTTTCCCTCAGAGACCCCAGAAACAACCATCCCTGATGATACATTAACTTTACCCTAGGGAAATTGATTTTGAACTTATGACACCCCCTCGGAACTAGGAGAATAATTTGCATTGCTTAAAGTCACTGAAAATGGTGATAATTTGATACAGCAATCATAGGAAACAAAACCATCCAGTGTTCCATCCAGTGTAGAGCCAAGGATTAAGGGTTATCCTGAGAGAGTAGCAGGCCCCTGGGCCAAAGTGTATTCGGTTGGGGGGGCACAAAACACAAGGAGATCCTGCCTGTCATCCTCCTACACTCCTATGGCTTCAAGTAGTAGCAATAGGTCAAGATCCCTCAGTAATATATTTCTTGATTTCTAGACACTTCCATTTGAGGTTGAGGCCCACCTCTGACCCTAACTGGCTGTATGTATTGGAAAGTCCTTTTTCTTCTCTGAGGTGTTGGGCTTCCCTATACAAAGTGGGGATAGTATTAGACCTTGATGGAACCAACAGACTTCTTGTGAGGATCAAAGGATAGTGTCCCTGGTCATACGTCTGTCAGTATTATTTGGGAATGAGTTGGCTAGCTGAGGAGTGGCCCTCTTTCCCACAACCCTGGTTCTGTCATTTTGCTCAGCATTCATTTTTGTCCTTTCTTCCAGTCTCCTCCCATCAAAACCACTCAACATGCCTGGAGTGCTGTCTACGCTTGGAGCTGGAGGGACCCCCAAATAGTCTAAGGAAATGTGCCCTTGACAGGACCACCCTCAAAAGAAGAAAATGGAGGGAAGGAGGAAGGAAGCATATACATTCTGTGAACAGGACACAATATCTGTCTTGGGCACAAGTGAAGTCCTGCTGGGATAGTGCTGTTTCATGTTCCAGCCTACGGCTGCTGTGCCCAGTTGTAACCATTTGTTATTCCTTCCCTTGGTGGTTCAAGAACTCCACGAAAGCTCTTGTCCAGGTTGTTCACCATGGTTTCCCCAGGTCCCAGCACAAGGCGAGTTATGAAGTAGGTGCTCAGTATCTATTAATTGTTAGCCTCTGGGGCAATCGTTTATTTACTGTGTATCTGTTCATGGTCTTCAGCCTTCCCAAATTTTCTTTGCCACCTGACACTGACCACCCTCTTGTCTTTGGCCTTCTTCTCCCTAGCTTTCCTTGCCACACCAGTTTTTGGTTCATCTCTTAACTCTTAAGGACCTATCCTTCATCCTCCTGCACTCCTATGGGTTCAAGTAGCAGCAATAGGCCAAGCCCCTTCAATCATCTCCTGACTCCTAGACACTTCCCTCTGGAAACCACAAGATTAAGCTATGACCAGAATGGAATTCAGCCTCTTCT
The DNA here is from genome assembly GCA_004027875.1 of Aplodontia rufa. NCBI lineage: Eukaryota > Metazoa > Chordata > Mammalia > Rodentia > Aplodontiidae > Aplodontia > Aplodontia rufa. Next base: position 3,993 of record PVKS010047022.1, on the reverse strand, counting down.
TTGCTGCTGCCCAGATCTGGCCCTCTTCTAGGTCCTCAGCATAGCAAAAGGCATCACTAGCCATTGATTCCTCTAAATTTGAACCTCCCACTTATCTGTGGGCCCTAATTCTTTCTTAGCTCCACTTTCAATTAATTACTAAGCATTGTTCACTGTAGTTCAGAAGCATCTGTTGACTATGTCTTCTCTACCCCTATTCCCAATTGCCTGGACAGACACACTCTTATCATCTCTGCTCTTAGCTATGGCAGTTGATCCCCACTGGTTCCCTGCCTCTGGTCCCTCTCTCTGCATTTTGCACACCACCCAAAACACAAGTTTCACCATATGACTCTTCAGGGGCTCCCAGGTCTAAGTTCCTCAATAGGCAGCCTCATCTCCTACCATGTTTGGCCACAGACCCATGGTGATTCCCTTAGCCTGGAAGCTTCTTCTCAAGCTAGCCAAATGGATCTCACCCTTCCAGGGCTGGCTCAGTGGTCACCTTCTCCCTGATACCTTTCCTGTTGTGATCCCTCTTTCCTCTGTGCACTTTCATGGCTTTATTAATCACTATTTTTAGAAACATTTTTTAATTTCAAGAAAACACATATAACATAAAAGTTATCATCTTTGCTATTTTTAAATGTATGATCCAGGGCTGGGGATATAGCTCAGTGGTGGGGTGCTTGCTTAGCATGTGTGGGGCCCTAGGTTCAATCACCAGCTCCACAAAAAATGTTTAATTCATGACACTAAGCACATTGACATTACTGTACAACCATCACCCACTACCCATCCACAAGTTTTTTATCTTCCCTACAAGTGAAGCTCCAACCCCACTAAAAACTAACTCCTCCCTCCAGCCTCTGGAATGACCATTCGACTTACTGTCTCTATGAATTTGAGTACTCTAGGTCCCTCATAAAAGTAGGATCATATAGGCTTTGTCCTTTTGTGACTGGCTTATTTCATTCAACATAATGTCCTCAAGGTATATTTGTGTTGCAAGATATCTCAAAATTTCCATCCCTTTTAAGGCTGGATATCATTCCACTGTATATATAGACCACCTGCGCTCTATTGTATTACTGCTATGAACACTGGTATACATATATCCCTTTAAGACCTTGCTTTCAGTTCACTGGGGTATATAATCAGGATGGGAATTGCTGGATCACATCACAATCCTGTGTAATTCTTGGGAGGCCATATCGTTTTCCATAGCAGCTGCACCAGTTGACATTCCCATCAGCAGTGCACAAGGTTCCACATCCTCCCCAGCACTTAAAAAAAGCTATACTGAAGTGTGTAAGCAGATGTTTATTTTTATTTCCTTAATGATCAGTGATGTTGAGCACCTTTCCAGTCTATAGTCATTCTTAGTGCGAGCAGGCAAACTGTTTCAGTGAAGGGTAAGATGGTAAAAACTTTAGGCTTTGTGGGCCAGACTCAATTCTACCATCACAGCAAAAAGGCACAGCCATAGATAGCACCTAAGTGAATGGATGTGGCTGTGTACTAACAACATTCTCTCAAAGCAGATGGCAAGCAATATTTGAGCCCAGATTCATAGTTGTTCCATGCCTCTTAAGGCAAGAAACTTATTAATGTTGACATTTTATTTCTTCTCTGGGACTAAGAAGTCTCTGAGGGTAAGAGCTCTATCTTGGTCATTTCTGCATCCCTTTGAATATAACAGGCTCCCAGTTAATGTTTTTTTTTTCAGGGCTGAGGACTGAATTCAGGACCTTGCATGTGCTAGGCAAGGGCTCTGCCACTGAGGTAAATCCCCAACCCCAGTTAATATGCTTTTGGAATTGATATTACCTGCTTCCCTCCATGGGGAAAAAGCCAGTGGTGTGTGTCTTTCAGCACCTGCTACAGAGGGCATCTCAAAGGAGTTGCTGGGAGACAGGCTGCCTTCCCCTCTTCCCTGATTTTCCCGCTACCCAGGTCACTTAATAACATTCTCTGGGAAATTCTCAGAGCTGAAGGAACTGATGTGAACAATCTTCCTGGGGTTGCGTGGGTAGGAGGTAGACCCAGCAAAGGGAAAGCTCCAATTTGGGTTTCCCATCATTTGGAGCCTTCCACAATCAATGGCTACACAGTGCTGGTGAAGAGTTGCAGGGCTGGAGCAGTGCCTTGGTGGTTGTGGTGCTTGTCTGGCATGCATGAGGACGCGGGCTCGAACCCCAACACCACATACACAACAAAGTGTCAGAACAACAAAAGCCACATGAAAAACTAAATGGAATTGATTTGCTCTTTTTCTCTCACTGTCCCCTCTCTTTTTAAAAAAAGAGATGCATACTGGAATGGAAAATCTAGTGTCTTCTACTATGCCTGTTTTCTTTCTCACAGTTCATCTATTGTGTTTAGGATGCCTTCACATTAGAGCACCTCAGATTGGAGCCTGGGTCTGACTGCCTTCCTCCCCACAAAGGCGCTTTAGGGTATTTCTGAACCTGAATGGGCTCCCCCAGCTGGCCAATGTGGGAGTTGCTGGTTTTCTCTAAATGCTCTTCCAGTCTCAGCATATTTACTGGGCCCCTTCCTTGGAGCAGGTAATGAATCATAGGCCCTGGCTTTTGAGGAGCAGCCAGGCTGATGGTTTCTGACTGACTGTGGAAGTGCTTTGAGGGATATGCAGGACGCCAGAGGAGAGAGACCTTTGGGGAAGGGTTTGGGAGAGCTGCAGGGAGCAAATGACAGGAGAGAGAGAAGGAGTTTGGAAGGGTGGCCAGATGCCTCTTGAGAGCTCTCACACAACAAGTCAAGAATCTTTGATGGGCAGGAAGCCTAGAGCCCCTTGTTGATGGATAGAAAGGTGCACCAAAGCTGGAGGCTGTAGCCAACAGCCTCCACCATCTCTGTCTTGTGTGCTGAGTCTGCCTGTGTAGGGTTCCAGTCCTCTCCACAGTGGAAGAGCTAGTTCAGGAACAGAGACAGGGATGCCCATGTTACCTCTTGGTTTCTCTCTCTTGGACCCTCCCTCCAAAATAGGCTTCTCTACAGTGCTGATCCCCACACCGGGGTCATATTTTCTATTAGGCCACAGTCCTCTTTGACAAGCTGCTGAAAGCTATGTGCCCTTTTCCACCAAAGGATATACACTCAAAGGTGGTGTCCAATTTATGGAGTTCACAGAGCTCCCGAACCCACATACAAATGCTGGGTCTGGGATCTGAGCTCCAACCCAGTCTAGCTGGCTGTTCCCCTCCTCATTCCTTGGGCTGTTTCCTCTTGCGACTACAGCTGTTACTCTAGAATTCCAAGCCAGGGATGATTACCTGAATTTCCTGAGCACTCACTCTGTGCTGTGGGGACACTGGTAGGTTCTGTCCTCAAGGAATCCTAGGATGGGGGTGGGAGAAGCACAAACAGGGAACACACAAAGTAAGGGTAATATCAAGATCAAGAGCTGGGAATCCACAGATTAAATTGATTTTTAGGGGGAAAGGGACTAGCCATTCTAGACTTAGGGAATGGGAGAAGAGGACACTGTCAGTATCCAGGACAATCTGAGTAAAGGTATATACAACAGGGCATGAGCAGGACACTGTGGCTGTTTGGCTGAAACACAGTTTGTGTGGAGTCTAGTGGAAATGAAAGGTGGGCTGGGAGGACATCGGGGCCTACATTTTCAGTGGAGAGGCAGAATCTAGGTCTGTTTTAGGTTGGATGTCCTGTATGTGCATAGAGGCTAAATCAGAGGAAGGACCAGGATGGGTGTCGCATTACACTTCACCTAGGTGCAGTCAGGGCCAGATGCTGAACTAGGTCAGTGTCAGTGAGGAAGGAAGAGGGACTGAAACAGATTACCCCAACGGACATGCAGAAGTTGGCAATGGGCTTTTACCTGTCCCCAGGTTGGGAGAGAACTGTCTTCTCTTGACCCTGATTCTCCAGACAGGGATCACAAGGGAGAAGTTAGAAGCCATTTTAGGCCATCAGTCTTCAAAATGGAACCAATGGGGGTGGCCCCTATGACCTGTATCTGTGAGGACT
>PVKS010047021.1:0-13016 GCA_004027875.1 Aplodontia rufa | reverse complement strand
TACTGGATCAATTGAATGTTTATATCCAAAATAACAAAGCTGAACCCTCACCTTGTGCCATATATTAACATTAACTCCAAATTAATCAAACACCTAAAGGAAAGCATTCACATTATAATGCTCTTAAAAGAAAAAAAAATATTGGCACTGGAACGGCGGCCCAGTGGTTAAGGTGCTTGCCTGGTGTGCACAAGGACCTTGGTCAGACCGCAACACCATGTACACAACAAAGTGTCTGAGCAACAAAAGCCATATGAAAAATTAAATAAAATTGATAGTCCCTCTCTCTCTCTCTCTCACTGTCCCTCTCACTATATATAAAAAAAAAATCTTAAAGGACAACTTGATGACACTGAATATGGCAATGATTACGTGAATCATTGTGGAAAAACAGAATTCTTATTGACAAAAGTACAGGGAACAAAAGAAAAATGTAAATATATTGGATTACATCAAAACTTAAAATGTTTACACTTCAAAGACCTTAATCAACTGAGTGAGAAGGTAACCCACAGAATGAGAGAAAATATTTACAGATCATCTAACTGATAAAGTGTTAATATAGAGAATATTAAAATAACTCCAAAAATTCAACAGCAAAAAACAAACAACCCAATTATAAAATGGCCGAAAGACTCAAATAGATATTTTTCCAAGGAGGATACGCTAATGACCAGCCAGAATATGGAAAGATGTTAAAGGTAACTTTTGTTAAGAATTCAGAGATCTGGTCCTCACAGACCTACTGAGTTGTGAACTCTGCAGTTACCACAAATCCTGGTAGAGAAACATCAGAGGTGATTTTGCTTCTCATTCAAATTGAAGAGCTACTAAGGTTCCAGAAGAGCAGTGACCCATAGAGACCCTGCCCTTCTGCTGGATTAACCAGACTTTTTGGACTAGTGTTAAGGAAGCATCAGGGTCACTACATGAATTTTTACATACAATTTAATTGATCTGAAAGGTTGAAGCAGAGGCTCTCTGTTATTAGAAAGAGAACGTTATTTATGAAGGAAAGTATTTTATATTTTACCTTCTAAAGTGTGACCTTTAGTAAATATGATATCAGTCTAGAATCTGGGTTGGGGGCATATAATGAAAGAAACAAGACAATTCAGGGTAATCAAAAAGCTGATGATTTTAGATTTCTAAATATGTAGATCTGAGCTACATTTTGAGATGACTCATTCAGAGAAGATCATGAGACAAGATAATCTGAGGAGTATTTTGGGGAAGATTATTATCCAGCAGTTTTGCCTTCATTTCTTGTTCATTGAGACACTGCCCAATACACTAGCTCTTAGCTGCCTTCCATTGTACACCTTCCATTGACAGATGGCCACAGGCACACTATGTTAGGATGCTGTGGAAGTCATACACAGTTCAGTGGAAACCAAACTTTGAATTTTGAATTTTGGTCTTTTTCTGGGCTGGTCATATGCAGATGGATTCTCTCATGATGCTGGGCAGCAGTCCTGGGATCAACATGGAAAATCATTGTGAGTCTATATAGTGCACTGTGGTGCTGATCTGTACCATTCTCCAGGTTGAGGTAAAGTCAATGCAGTTTCCTCTTATCATGTTTTCAAATTAGTGATGAGTTTATCAGGACAGAACCTCAGCAGAAATCAAGGAGCATCAATATTCATTCATTTTAAATGGGAAAGTTTTCCTCTACTAGTCACCCACTTGTTAATAGCCAAATTTCATCAAATGTGAGCATTAGTTCATTGAACAGATACTTATTGGGTGGCTGTTAGGGTGAGCCAGTGTTACAGATATTGGAGATATGAAATGAACAAAAGACCTTCAAAATCACTGTCTTCCCAGGGCTTCCAGGAAAACGTGAGCATGCGTGTATGTATATGTTGGGGGAATCAGAATATCAACAGTCCTTCAGTGGTCTGGTTATCTTTCGCTGTACAAGCATCTCCAGATTAGTGAATTAAAAATAACAGGGATATGTTGCTCACAAACCTGCAGGTTTGGAAGGGCTAATAGGGAAGATATGTCTTGGCTTTGAGTGCTGAAGCTTGTCCCATGCTTCAGTGAAAAGGAGAGCCTCCAAGGCCCAAGTTGAAAAAGAAGGAAAAATGATATTAGAAGGTACTCTAATGTAAAACATTTTTCCTTGTTCTGTGGCCTGATTTTTTTAAATTTGTTTTGTAACAATGGGCTTCCTTGGTCATGGAGGTACTTAATGGGTAGTATGGACTTGCCCAGGCATCTAGAGCCCCTTCCTCAGTGCTCTTGGCCCCCACCCCATCACCCCATCTAACTGTTCTCTCTCCTAATACTCACAGCGGATGGGTGATCCTTGAGGGATTACAACCCCATGCAGCATCTGCTCAGTACATGAACTGGGGTACCAGTCCAGTGACTTGTTACAAATGCTGGGGTGGCCTCCACCATGCTATACCCAGAAGCAGCAGTGAACATGTGCCTAACCCTCCGCCTTCCTGTGTGTGTTTTTACTTAGGTCTCTGCCAGGGACACAGGAGACAGCAGTCATTGTCAAGAGGCTGGAGCAGAGAAGTCTAGGGAGCTGGAAAGTGGGCAGCTGAAAACCTTTCTGTCCCAGGGAGTCAGGATCTTGCAGGAGAAGAGGTTTCAAGTTGCCAGTCCATTATTCATTGTCCTATTGGGCTTAATGTACAGAACATAGATTCAAGATAATGTTAAGAATTTCAAGAGAACGGCCTCAGGCTCAAGCCATTGTGAGCAGAGGGCCCTGGAATTATTGGTTCCCATCATGCCCTATGCTGCAGATTGGTTTTTCTCCATGTAAGCTCCTTGATTTCTTCCTGCAGCATGGTGGCTTGGTTCCAAGAAAGAGTACCCCATGAAAGCCAGGTAGAAGCTGCACTGTATTTATAATCTAGCTATAGAAATCAGAGTCACTTCCCATATACTGCATTTGTGAAGGTCTATGGCAGATGGGATGTGATGGGGGAAAATCAAAGTTTGGCTTGGAATTTTTAAGTTTGAGATGTCAAATAGATACCTGAATGGAGATGTTGAATGTGCAATTGGACCTCAAATTAGTGTTCATGGAAGAGGCCTGAGGTAGAGGCACAAATTTGGGAGGACTCACTATTAAATCAATAAGACAAGGGTTGTATTTTCAAGAAGAGTCCCCACCCTCTATGGAATGAATGGATTTGCTATCGAAGTCCCTTTACATTTAGACTGGTGATTGCATAGGTATTGTTATCACATTTCCTCAACTGATATATTTGGGTAGACATGGTCAGGCAACCATTTTTCTTTCAAGGAGTGTGTGTTTCTTTCAAGGACTGTGTTTCAAGGTGTTCTGTGAGTGGATGTGATGTACTCTACTCTAGATGGCTTGGCCATGATTTTGCTTTGTGATATGTATAGTTTCTGATTTTGTTTTAAATGGTCTGGATTTTTAAGATATTCAAATTTGCATTTAGATAGATACTGTATATGCATTGTTTTCATTAACATGTCAATTTGTTAAACTTGTAAACTCAGTTTCAAGATTAAGTAGTACTTCAAAGATTGGGAGAACCAAATTGTTCCTCCCACTTATATTCCAGTGATCTTATTCTGTTTGGAAAGTATCCATTTAAAAAGAATATTTAAAATTAGGATATTTGGAGTTATTCTTTGGATTAGGATGCACACCCTACCTATACTTGAATCAAGGTTTTACAGAGCAGATTTCTTTTAGCTTTTGTTAATATTCTTTGAATTATAAGTGACAAATATTCCATTAGGCTCAAACAATGAGATAACTTCATTGATAGCAACATGACAGGGTGTGTTAGATCTTATAGGAAAGCCATGCTGTTATGAAATATTTTAAAGATATATGATTAACATAGTTCATTAAATAAAGGACATGTTCATTTAGAAAAAAGCTAATTAGAGGCAAAGTTATTGAAAATTTTGGTTAAGAAGCATTTTATTCCTGGATTCAACAATCTCTTGTATTTGAGGACTCTCTTCTCCTTCCAAGAATATTGTCCCTTTTCATCCCTGTTTATTGCCTGCCTGCCCCTCCCCTCCTTTCCTTCCTTCATTTCTCTTCTTTTCCATTCTCTTTCACTTCCCTTCCTTTGCCTTCTTTTTTCTAGAACAAAGACTTGAATTCTTGTTTGCAAGGGGGAATTAAAATGTAAAGGAAGGAAAACAGAACCTATAAATGATAGCATGGCTCTGTGTTACTCCCACTTTCCACTATGACTGAAGTGGAATAGGGCAGAGGTTCCAGGGGGCTTTGGTTAGATGATCATTGGGATGTCCTCATGCCTGGGTTGAAAGTTCTATTTTAGGTTAAGTAAGGGAGGGCTCAAATGCCTGAAGAGCCTGCACACCACTGGGTCTAACACTCGGTGTGTTTTGTAGATGCAATTCATGCCCAGTTATTCTAGACTAGTTATTCTAGTTATTCTGGAAGCCCCACAGCTCATTCTGCCTGGGTCTTCCCACTTCTCCATCCTATATGTCAGGAATACTGTGTTCAGATGAAAGCCTTGGTGATTTTGGCAAAGCATTATTGTTTTTATTCTTTTCAATCAATATGTTGCCCATCATTTCCAATGTAAACAGTTTACATGACACTTTATAAAAGGCTTGTAAACCTTGTAGTGTTTACAAGGTGGGAAGGTGCTCAGGGGAAGTCAAAAGCAGGGACTGATGACTTTATTTTAGAGCCAGCCTGGCTGGGGGCCTGAGGCTGGGTGTGAGCCTGCAGTTCAAGGCCATAGTTTAGGTGCACATTAAATGTTTTGCATTGAAACACAGTTTTAGGAACACAGCTCAGTGAATATGCCTAACGGAGAGGAAATTAAGTGCAGTTACTTGACTGATAATGATGTCAAACTTTTTCAGGTGTAATAATTTCATTAAGACAGTGTGTTGTCTTTCACTGTACCTGTTTACATTTTGTGTCAGGTATTTCAAATTAATCATGAGCATAATTAATAATTGTAATAATTAGGTTACCATTTTGTGATGATCTGTGATGTAGGAGAGAATGTGAAGAAGCAAGAAAATTGAGGAGGAATATTCAGGTCTATATAATCGGTATTTGGTGCTCGGTGATTTGCCAAAACAGGTCAACTCTCAGGATGAATGTATGGATGCTTCATAACATATTGGCTTCTTCTTATAACACCTGAAAAGGGAGACAATTTTAATGGGAAGTGGGGCTCTTTTTGGGCCCTTAGATCCCAGAGCACCCAATCTGAATTATTTTATGAGGATAAGTTTCTAACAATGGCTCTTACAGAAAGACAGGTAACTTGAATAACTTTGAAGACACCAGGAAGCAAATATATGGTTTTACATTTCTTAAAAGCTTAACTGAGTTAAGCATCAGTCTGTGTATTTAGCCAAGAAAAAGGAAAGTTTTATGCCTTCAATGAATAATAGAACATATTTCAGAGAGATTTTCCAAATAGTGTTTTGAACAGCTCGTGATAAAATCAGCAAGCTGATTTTTACCTTGATTTTAATCTAATATAGTTAAACTGCTTCATAGATAATTGAAACAGCAGTCTCAAAATCCACACTGCCCTAAACTAGCAGTGTAGCTCAGTGATAGAGTGCATGTGTGAGGGCCTAAGTTCAATCTTCAGCACCACAAAATCAGACCAAAAAGAAATATAAAGAATTAATGTTTTACAACCTAATACTTTTTTTAGAGATATAGTGGGAAGGGGAAGGGTGGGATAAGGGAGGGTAATTGGGGGGAGCACTCCTAGGGGTAATTGCAATATCCAGAATATATACACATTTTATATTATTTTGTTAAAAACTTGTATGGTTGTTCAAAAATTAAAAGAAAAAAAAAAGAAAAAAGAAAAAACCCTGCTGCCTAATAGGAAGACAATATAGAAAACTACAGTTACAAGTTAGCATTTTCTAGTCACCACAATTTTAGGAAGTTTAAATATACTTTAATAATGTATTTTACCTTGCTTATTCCACCCAGAATATTATTTCCACCTGTCATCAGTGTAAACTTTATTAATGAGATATTTTACTTTTTAAAAAATAAGCTTTCAAATTTGGTGTCTATTTTATACTTATAACTCAATTTGGGGGGCTGGAATGGTGGCTCAGTGCTTATGGGCTGGAATGGTGGCTCAGTGCTTATGGCTTGCCTGGCAAGCACAATGACCCAAATTCAACCCCTAGCACCATGTACAAAATGAAGTGTCAGAGCAACTAAAGCCACATGAAAAACTAAAATAAAATTGATAGTCTCTTTATCTCTTTCTCTCTCTCGCTGTCCTTCTCTCTTAAAAAAAAAAAACACTCAATTTTAACTATCATTTTCCAAGAATTCAATAGCCACCTATGGCTGGTGATAATGTATCAAACAAGACAGCTATAAATAGTTTGCTGATAAGATAAAAAGCTCACTACATATTGATTCTGTGTTTTTTGTTATCTTTGTTTAAAATTTTTTGCTTAAATTCAAAGTTTATTATCAGTTTCTATATTATGTTGTCTTGTCTGGTGATATGAGGACAATCTATGGAACACAGAAAATGTATATTACTCTAAAGATGATCATGAGCATAACTATTAGGTGAGTTGATTCTGTTTTCCTCTTAATTGTCAACTCCAGTAGCAAAGATATGTCCAGTAGAAGCAGAGAAGATAGGAACTAAGATCTGTATAAACATGTGTAGCTTTAGATTTTTTTTAAAGATATAAGCAAAACAATGGTGATAACCTTCAAAAATAAAAAAATATTGTTCCTTAAATATGTTAAAATAAAGCTTAAACGACTCAGCAATGGAATGAATTCCTGAGTTTCAGCTCCCTTGAACAGCAGGCCTTTTTGTTTATTGCCATTTTAAACACTATGCACAACTCTTTTTGATGTTTCCCACTCCAAAATTCTGAGAGACAGATAATTATATGCACATCAGCTAAATGCCTGGTAGGGTTTCCAGGCAAAGCTGAGTTGACTTGTGTGCAATTGAATTAAAAAATACTTGATAGAATATTGCTCCGGTCTCTGGATACTTGTTAGGTGACGTTTATCACAGGTATCTCTTGAGCCAGGACACACTGTGTTCCTCAGAGACACAATCCCTGCCTCTCCCCCTTTTTCTTCATCCTGACTATATATCTCAGCTCCTCTTGGATCACAATCTAGCAGTTATTCATTTCCCACACTCTTTACTAGAAAACACTTAGTTCTACTGAAAATTCATTTTATACCTCGGCAATGTTTCTTTTTGTTGTTGTTATTGTTGTTAATGATGAAAATGTCTACATTAAGGAGATGTTTCCTTATTTGTATAAATGGGATATATAATACTAGGGGACACATAACAATAATTGTTAATAAATTATTTGCCCAAAAGAAAATAATTATATACAGAGGATGTTATTTCTAAGTCAATTAAATATGTAATTAGCCATTGTAATGAATTGTGCTTTTTTGCATCTGAGGTAATGATAATTCAGTGGGCAGAGGGTGCCCCAAGAGAAATGAGATGCAGACATTTTGAAGCCTATAGTGATTAGTTTTAATTTATTCATGGATTTTAAAAGAAATGAATTAAATTATAAATGGAGACAAAATTTGAATTTTAAATGGCAATTTTTTTTTTTGGTTAGAGTACCAGGATATAAACTTAACAAGTGGTAGGGTTTATAAAAGCCTCATTCCTACTTGGCAAGGTTGAGTGAAATAGGTGGGCATTTACATTAAATACTGTTAACCTTTCCTATTTGTGGTGTTTTGGATGGAAACCAGGTCCTTACATATACTAGAAAGACCTGGAACACTGAGCTGCACCCTAGTGTTAGGATTTTCTTTTTGATTCTCTCTCTCTTTCTTTCTTTCTTTCTTTTTCTTTCTCTCTTTCTTTTTTCTTTCTTTCTTTCTTTCTTTCTGTTTTTTTCTCTTCTGATACTGGGGATTGAACCTAGGGATGCTCCATGAATGAACTACCTCCGAAGCCCTTTTTTTATTTTGATACTGAGTCATACATGGTTGCCAAGGCTAGCCTGGAACTTCAAATTCTTCTTCCTCAGGTTTCCTAGTGGCTGGGATTACAAGTGTGCAGCACCATACCTGGCCCTAGTGTTAGCTTCTAAATGTAATATCTTGGGAAAGAACCTCCCTCCTCAAAGTACTCAGACTGAAATTATTCTGGATGAAATTAAATGAGAATCCCTGGCATTCATAAAGGTCATAATTTTCCAACCATGTGTTTCAGATTTATTTTTTTTCAGTGAAGTTCACAAGTTCAACAAATGTTGGAATCCATAGCCACTGAAATGGGTGTAAATACCTACTCATGGTTATTAATCAAAAGAAAGCAGAGTATCTATTGATTTGCATATAAGGCAATAGTGAAGTTTTACCAAAATAATGATATCACTTTTAGAAGTGATATCTGTCTTCAGAAATATTTAGAACAGGAAATTGCCCATTAAACTTCTTTTCTCATGCTGTAATTAAATTAAGTCTTTTTGAATAGGTTATGTTTGGTTGGTTTTTCTAAAGGGAAAAAATGTTTACTAGCCTTGCTTCAAATTGTTTAAATATTAAACATAGACCTAGTCAAAGATGGTGGTACAAAGCCATTTTTTTCCATTACTGTGCCTGGAAGCCCACAAAGGAAGAAAATGAATGAAAAGCAAGAAATTGCTATCTTCCATTAAATAGCCACAATCTCAGACCGCGGATTCTAAAGAATTTCTGCCAAATGCAGTGAAATTTGGACCAACTGAGAAAGGATGCTATAAACTTACAAAGACCTCAAATTCCAGGCAGGATGTACTCTTCTCAAGTAGTTGGGCCTATAGAAATTAAATGGCTCCACTAAGATAATAAAATGGCTTAGCAGGAGTCTTGCTATGCAGTTTGTCTATGCACTGCAGAAAGCTGGCCTATGCAGAGCTGAGAGAGGAGAATCACTACCATGATAGTAGGGCAGGCTGTGCACTGAACAAAAGAAGGTTTAAAGAAAGGTACATATGGTGAAAGAAAAAAGAAAATAAAGGGAATGGCAAGGGAGCTGATTCATCCCAGGAAATAAAGACAAGAAATAAAAACAAAGAAAAGTGAAAAATCACATTCGAAGTCCTCCAATATGAGAAATACAAATGAAAATACAGGAATACACAATCAGACTTGAGAAAGTTCCACAAAAAGAAGCAAAAATGAGAGGGAAAGGATTTTTCTGAAGTTGATATGTAGCAAAAACAAAGGAATACCCATAACAAATATATATATATATATATATTTGTTATATATATATTTGTTTTCTAAAGGAAGAAAGTGAAAAATAAGAACCAAAATCCCTTCAAAGGGAGAACAGAAGAAAACATTCTTAATAAAAAGCATATATAGGTGCAGTTCAATAGGCCCCCTATCTAGGAGAAAAGTATTACTTGGACGCAAGGTCTGTAAAGAAATATGCTGCTAGCAGTCAAGGATATCAGGAATGATAGGATCAGGGAGTCTGCCTGCATGAGGGAAAGGGCCTTCACATCCTGCTGAAAGCATTTTTCTGTAAAACAACAGGGCAGAATTTGGTTTGAACTGGTGGAAGGGTAAGCATGGACAGGAAGAGAGAACACAGACAGGGTTTATTATTATTTAGTTTTTGATACCAGGGAATTAACCCAGAGATGTTTTACCACTTAGCTAAATCCCCAACACTTTTTATTTTTTATTTGAGACAGTCTTGCTAAGTTGCTTAGGGCCTGGCTAATTCCTGAGGCTAGCCTTGACCTTATGATCCTCCTGCCTCAGCCTCTACACAGGTCTTTTGAGAAATGTAATTATGTATATGCTTCTGATATAACTAAAATGGGCTCAACTTCATTATGTTACAGTGAAATTTAATAGCTTTAAATTTTTTAAATAAATTTTTCCAAAATAATAGTGATAATTATAAACACCATAAGAAAGAATATCACACCAGTTATGGGCACCTGAAATAAAATTTAAATAACAGGGAACAATATTACATGTGTACAAGTGTACATAGGAAATGATATTATATCAATTATATAAATAAATTAGATTTTTAAAAGGCTAAGATCAGCTTAATTCATTAGATTTCTATTGCTTCTGTAAGATATGACCACACATTTAGAAGCCTAAAATGGCACAAGTTTATTTTTTCATATTTCTGTATGTTGGAAGGTTGGATGAACTCAACCAATTTCTGTAAAGTAGGTTCATAGCCTACCATCAGGACTACATTTCTTTCAGATTATGTGTTCGTTAGTTTTGTTACTCAAAGGAAATACATGAGATAGGCTGCTTATAAAGCAAAGAGGTTTATTTTGGTTCATTGTTTTGCAGGTTCAAGGTCTATGAGACTTATCTGCTGATGGCCTTCTTGCTGAAAGGGTCTTGAGGCATCACAAAGCAATACATGGCCAGAGACAAGTAATACATTTATGTATCTGTATCTGTCTGGTTTCCCTCCCTCTTCTTAAAACCTATCAGTATTCAATCAGAGGGGATCCATCCTAATATCCGTTTTTAAGCCTCATCCCTTTCCAAAGGCCCCAATTCTAAACACCATAGATTAAGTTTTCACCACCTCAGTACCTCACATTGGTAATAAAATTAACACACATTGAAACTTGGGGAGGCACTGAAACCACACCCAAACTACATCGGAGGCTCTGGATGAAGTCCACTTCTGTATTCCTTCAAGTTGCTGGCAAAATTCAGGTCCTTGTCTTTCTTGGTAGAGGTTCATGTCCTCCCAGATTCTCAAGCACTACATCATTGTGTTTGGCACCTTTGATTTTGCTGTTTCAAATGAAGGAATTCTTCTCCTTTTAAAAGTTAATGAAGTTAATGTGGTTGAGCATATGTAGTGATTGATTCCTCCCTTCCTCATCTTTGTGCTTTAAAGTCAGTATCATTAACTCTCTGTAAAATTACTTTTGCTGAGTGACATAGCAGATTTTCAGATTTCAGGGATAGAGGCATAAACATTTTGGCAAAGTGGGATGGGGAAAGGATATATATTTCAAATATATATAGTTTTCAAACCAAGAATTCAGTCCTAGTAAGTTATTTCAAATACTGCTTTGTTATGGTTGTTGTTTTCATTTCTAATCCAGAATGACAGTGTGAGAGAGAGAGAGAGAGAGAAAGAAAGAATCAATTTTATTTAGTTTTTCATTTGGCTTTCATTGTTCTGACACTTCGTTTTGTACTTGGTACTGGGGTTTGAACTCACATCCTTGCACTTGCCAGGCAAGTGCCACAACCGCTGAGCCACCACTCCAGCCCAAAACTGCTTTGTTGTAATGCTACTGTTAGTATTAGTTAAAATTTATAGAAATTTATCCTATTTTAATTCAAATATCTTTTTTTAAAAACTTCAATATGATGTTTTTACAAATCATTTTCTAAGTAATGAAATATCTGTATTATTGCAAATTTGTAAAATTACAGTATGGTAGAAATAATGAAAATGATTAAAGTTCCTACAAATGATGATATGAATGCAGTGAATATTTTTGGTTATATCACCATGTTTGTTCCAAATGTGTGAATATAAAGAGACTTGCATTACATTTTGTTACTATTTTGGTTAATATTAAGATGCTAACTCCTATTACTATTTAACATTCTTCTAGAGTAATAACTTAGAATTTTCCCCCATAAACCACACAAAAATTTGATCAAACTTTTCCTTAATTTGTACATTTGGATTATTTCAAAATGCTCTCAATTGTCTAAAAAACTTACAATAAATACATTTGTAAGAAGAAACACTTTCTTTTCATATGAAGAACAGTGTTCTGTATTCCTTAACAGTGAAAACAAGAGAAAGTGAGGTAAAATCCTGCCATTTTTATCAAAGGATGGTAAAACTACACTAGCTATGTCAGGTTCACCTATTTCCTTTGGGTAAAGTAAGATTGTGAAAACAAGTAAGTACGTTGCGAAAACGTTTGAACAGTTTTGAGGTGTTTGTTAGATACAGTCAATTTACATTCTATAGAAGACAAAGTAGATTAGTCCTTAAAAATCAGGTCTCTCACTTGTGTGTTTACTGTAGTTTCCAGATTTTCTAGATATTTTGTAAATAATAAGCAGCTGAAAATAATTTATTGCACTGAATGAGAATCTATTAAACTATATTGAATTAAATTTTGTATCTATTGTCAATTTTCTTGGCTTGTTAAATAAAAACTTTTATGAGGATAATGAAAAATATATTGAACTCAACTGAAATAGGAATACAAATATTTTCTGTGTATTATAAACTATAATTTTTTTGCTTTGTAGGCCAAAATAACAGTCACATATTCTGCATATATATATATATGTATAACATCTATATATAATTTATATGACATTAACATATATATATATACATATATATATGTATATATATATACATATATAATGTTATAGACTACTAGGGCTTGAATCTGCATCTCTTCCTTGTAAATACCATAATCAAAAATTATTTCTAATATATAGTAGGGAATAAGCAAGCTCATAATTATTTATAAACCAGTCATGTAAATTCATACCCTTTGAAGGATTATTTCCTTTCTTGACAGCTCTATGAAGACCCAAAAAAATGTTTTTCTTTAAGGTGAGAAGGACAGTTAGAAAGAGAGAGAGAATACATTTTTTATTTAGTTTTTCATGTGGCTTTCATTGCTCTGACACTTAGTTGTGTACATGGGTGCTGGGATTTGAACCCTGTCCTCGCTCATGCCGGGCAAGCGCCCAAACTGCTGAGCCACCAATCCAGCCCACTAAAAAAGTTTTATAAGTAATTATAAAGCACTTCTTGAGGAGAACAAAAGGCCATAGAAATAATACTTATTTTAATTTAAGAAGAAAAATATACCAAAACAATTTTAAGATGAGATCATGTGGAAGTGATAGAAATAGCCATCATAGCTGTGTATAATACTGGGAAAATAAGGTCGTTTAAAGAAAGTGTCTTCTTGATGTCTTCCAGTTGCCAAGATTGCTGCACATTTGCATGCTAACCTCACAGTTTTACTGCACCTTC